>CM025657.2:6148191-6191458 GCA_014621495.2 Entosphenus tridentatus
CTTCGTATCGTACCCCCGCGTGTGTGAAAGGGAGTTAATGTTTAACACTGTTACATTCCCTCATGTTTTTAAATAGAAACATTTAAATTTTAAGCTTTTACATTAAAATACACTCCCTACCTCCCCGTCGTCGGCGGGTCTCCAGCCTAGAGCCAGGCCTGGCAATTTCTCCCCCGCTAGGGGTGTATTGGGCGGGGCTACGCGGGGCTGGGCGGGGCTACCGCGGCACGGGTAGTAACAATCTGCATATCGTGCAGATTGTTACTACTCACTATGTCTGCTCCAAGCTGCACTCACGTAGGTACATACTTTGAAATACTAGTATTTTTTCCACAACGGTTACTACTACTTTATTGTTTCCTATCTTCCACTACGTCTACGTTTCCGTTCACTTATTGGCGCCCATTTTTTGCCATTTCATTTTATTATAGCCATTCATTTGTTTGTTCCTACCAGCCCACCCCACAGGGACCTGGTATAGTGATGAGAGAGAATGCGCAGGATCATCGTAATTTAAGGTAATTTCATTTATACATTGTTATTGAATACTTTACATTAATGTTTATTTACTTCATGTTCATGAAAACGAATTTGTATTTTTGTGTTATGATATTTTTTATATATTTAATAGCTTATTTACGTATTTATTTGAGGTCAATATTATCCGCGAAATGTGATATTCATGAGCATCTCCGGAATGTATCCCTCGCGAATAACGAGGGAATACTGTATACAATTAAGGTACACAGCAACTGCATGTGTGACCAATCACACGGATCTTGTATGAATGACTCCATCCCAATATAATGTTGACGCAGTGTAGGAAGGAAACCCATATTCTTTACTATTGACAACGTATTAGATTCATGAAAATAACAATTGAACATGACATAACATATGCCTGGCTTTTGTAGATGAAAAGGCATCTGATAACTTGGAAACTGATACACTCATCCAAGCTTTGACTAACCAAGACCTTAATTAAAAAAAAATACTACGTAGAAATAACAATAATTAAACATGCATTAAAATGGAACAGCTCCATTTGAGATTGCATGGAGTAACAAAACACTCAAAGGAAGAGTTAAGCAAAGTCATAGCGCCATTAGCAACGCTATGCACAGTGACAGATATTTTACGAAAATGTTATGGGTAAACTTAAGACGCAAACATAAATGTAGAAGGTATTTAACCATTTCAGATTTGCTGATGACAGTTCATTATTACAGCCAATGGAAATGAGCTACAGAATATGGTTTCAGAACTTAACAAAGAAGACCACATCGTAAGTTACACCAATGATAAATATGAGCAACAAAGAAAGTCACGTCCAACAAGTTCCCGCAACAAAAGATGATCATTGTTGGAGGGAAGCATTTATAAATATAATACCTTAAGTTAAAATATTGATTTGAAGCTTTCGTGACTGAAAGAACCAAAGATTAAGTTAAAATATCTTGATTTGAAGCTTTCGTGACTGCAGGAATCCATACTCTTTGGTTATTTCGGTAAAGTCACGTCGGTATAAAATAAAATAAATCACGACGTTTCGGGCGTAACACAAGCGTCCGTCATCAGGTGGGAAAGCATAGTCTGCTGCAGCAGACTACGCTTGTGTTGCGCCCGAAACGTCGTGATTTATTTTATTTTATACCTACGTGACTTTACCGAAAGAACCAAAGAGTAAGTTAAAACATATTTAAAATTTCGATTTAAAGCTTTCGTGACTGCAGGGATTCATCTTCTTGGTTCTTTCGGTAAAGTCACGTAGAAGGGAAATAATAAAATAATAAAAATAAAACATAATAAAATAATTCTCACGACGTTTCGGCCACAACGCAAGCAGCCGTCCTCAGGTGTTCTTCACCACAACGCAAGCAGCCGTCCTCAGGTGTTCTTCACCTGGGGACGGCTGCTTGCGTTGTGGCCGAAACGTTGTGAGAATAATTTTATTATGTTTTATTTTTATTATTTTATTACTTCCCTTCTACGTGACTTTACCGAAAGAACCAAGAAGATGTTTAAAATTAGTACGTTTAAGTAAGAATGGCCCGAGATTATTGTGAATTGCTAACGGTAAAAAGAGCGTAGCCTCCAAACCAATATCTCACAATCATGTTTAAGTATCACAGCTTATGTCCGACTCACCATTACCATATTATATTCTAATTTAAGAGCGTTCATATACAAAGATTATTTAAAATAACAGTAGAACCTCGGAGATCGAACGCACCAGAACTCGAACAAATCGGTGTTTGAACGATATTTCCGAACATTTTTTGCCCCGGAAACGGAACGAAATTCGGAGGTCGAATGGGCAATCGCGACTTGAAAAAACCTGTACGGCTGAGACGCGTATGGCCAGCGTGCATGACGCTTGCCCAGACAAAGGTTTTCCCGTATGTTAACCTCTTTAGATAAGTTTTTAGTCAGAAAGAGCTCAAGTGACTCACAGTTAGTGACAGAAAAGAGGCACAAACGAGAAAGAACCCCAGAAGGGCAGTTACCCGACGTTATTATGGAAGGGGACTCCCCTTCCAAACAATAACCCCACCACCTCCACCTTACCACCTTCCACTTAAGCCATCAACTCTTCTTACTACAGGTAAAGTGAAGTTGAATGTTCATTTATTTCGTTTGTTCCATATATTTATTCATTTATTCCATTTATTTATTGTTTCTTGTTTTTTGTATGCTTTATGCATGTAATTACTGTAAACTTCGTGTAAAAATGCTTTATAATGAGAGATTTCTTGTGTCTGGAACCAATTAATGTAATTTACATTAATTAATGTAATTTACATTAATTATGGGGGAAATGTACTCGGTGTTCGAACAAATCGGTGTTCGAATGGCCTTCTGGAACGAATTAAGTTCGATCTCCGGGGTACCACTGTACATTGATATCAGGGCCCCGTGGTGTATAGTGTAGCCTTCAACTATTATGCCTCTCTATCTCTCTGCAGTATCGCAATTGTTTTATTTCCGTTTGATGGTGTGTTTTTCGATCCCCTGGCTTTGGATTTCCGACTGCTAAACTTAGTCTGAACCCCGTGGGCCAAACAGCAACATTGTGGCGTGGGTACTGGATAATCAGGCCCCAAAGGCTATGACTCATTGGGATTTCACTCTGGCTCTGACAATGGTGGAGCCTTCAGGCATTGTTTCTGTGGAGATTTGGATCCCAACATCACAGCGTCCTGGACATAATTGATAACGTTGATTTTCACGGTCTAAGGAAAATCCGTTATGAATGATAACGCACAAACAGATGTCCTTTGCGGTGACCACGTGGCACATTGAGGTTAATTTATAGGCGTCTAATGAAACATTGAGTCGTGGATGAAAATCTATATTTGCGTTCATGATACTTACTTTAGGTCATGCCTGTGAGAATTGCTTATTAAGTATGCTAACTACACGTGAATGATATGCTCATGATTCATTCAGGCTAATGAAGCAAATGCAAAGGAGACCGAAAAAAATGAGAAACAAGATAGCAAAGGTAAGACAAAAATATCCCATTCTTGAATATAATGTGACCCCAATCGTGAATTTGTTTTAACTGCTGGGTAGATTAATAGTTAGTTAGTCATCAGCAGCCATGGTCAATCCACTGCTGATGAAAGCTTCAGGAAGCCGCAACCATCTCTCACTATGTAATCTGAAGCCTTACACGCCTAATAATTACCTCAACAAAAGCATCGCTTTATGTTTGAATATTTTCACAGTGCCACAAAATATTTGGTAAGACATATGTATATCAGGTTTGCTCTAATAGAAGACGTAATATTTAAGATTGATCTATATTCTGTAAATCTTAAACAAAAATAAAAAATATATTTGAGCCAACGCTGACTCTTACCCGTCCACCACCCGCATACAATGATTACCCTCAATCCAGAATCTAAAAAAACTTAGTGAATGTATGGCCCAGAGAAAAATCAATAAGTGTGTTAACAAATTCCATCAGTGAAGGTGCACAAGGTTGGACTTTATCAATTGAAAGTGAAAGATTATGCACATAGAAAAGATTAGCGTGATACAATCTTTGCTTAATCAACGGTTCCACGAGAATCGTTCTATCCGCTTTAGCTGCGGCTCATTCAAACTGCAAGGTGCAGACTGGGCAATAAGTGCCTTCCTCAGAGCCTTTTATTATAGGCGCAACCTTTTCTTGCCCTCTAAAACCAATTTACAGGGAGAACAAAGCACAATGTCAACTCTATGCAAAGCAAATTAAGATCATGTCATAAAAAAGTAAAGGTGCAGCCCTGAAATAAAAGGGCCTCCACTAGAGGAAGCCCTAGAGAGCCCCTATAGAGGGTAATTTGGCCTACTCTTCCACCACATGCATACCTGCAGATCATCATCTGTGGTTGTACCCACTGACACTGCTGGATAGACAGAAGCAAGAGGGATTTTTTTAAAGTGCTCCTTGTTTCAACTGCCACACCGGAAGTACAAACCCGCCACCTCTGGATAAATTATCATTCATATAAAGAATCATAATTACAACAAAAATAAAATAAATCAAAACATATTTTTTAACAAATATAATGACAGAGAAATTATTCAAGTAAAACTTTGGTCACGTGACATATTTGCGAATTTGCAATAATTACCACTTAGCATACACATCACCCTGACTGCATTGCAGAGAAGGCAATATTCCATTAATTTGCAATGCACTTTTCCAAATGACCACTAATTTAATTCCCAATAACAGCACCCTAATGAGGCAAGATGACACATTTTTGACCATTTCGCACCCATCTGGGCAGCAATATCATTGTGTGCACTGCTTTCGAAGCAACATTAGGGCCCACATTACTGCATCAATTACATTGCCAATTACGTGGGCAAAGCGCAGTGGCGTATTTGGCAAATAAACATCTTCCTTTGTGTACACCATAATCCAACTCGGGCAGTTTGCCTAGCTACACGTGCAATTGAATCCCATGAATAATCTAGAATTATAAATTATCCATTGTGAATATAGTTTGGGCAGATCCAGTTATCTCTGTGTATCTGTGCATCATTCTCCTTTTATTAGAGTGATGACCGTGGGAGGGAATGAGGGTAGCGTGTTTTGCACACTGCGCCAAGAACCCAGAGAGAGCTGAGTTGGATTCCCGGCCATGGCTAACATCAGCGGCGAGTGATATCTGAACCAGCCATGCGAAACCACACCACCGATATGCAGTGACCAGCTTGGTGAAGTATGGTAGAAACAACCCCCATGACAGGCATGGTGTGGGGAGAACTTCAACCGGCAGTGGCTTGACAGGAGGCTGGAAATTAGTATTTAATTATTGCTATGCACGAATTCACAGAATTGCACTTAACTGTGTAAATTAATTGAGAAGAGTTTGGCACGTAAATAGATAAAAAGCCAACCTCAACCAAATTCTGAGTCAAGGTTGTCGGTATCAATCAAAGCATTTGAACAAAATGACGGGCTTATATAAGGAAGGAAGGTTAATGCATTTCCAAAACGCTTTTGTCATGGAAGATTTACGCTCATTAAATGTTCCGCATCAAATAGTGACAGCATTCCAGAGGTGAAAATGGCAGGACAGAATGATTTTATGCCAGCAATAGTGTTGAATGCTTTCATGTTTTAACAGCATTTTAGATGAGCGTACTTCATATTTACCGCTGCAAAGACTATTTTGAACATCGTTAACTGTGGAAATGTGGTGTGGTGCGGTTGTCACGATGCAATTCTTCAACATTGCGGTGAATGGTAGCGCCTCTAGTGGCTACAGGGAGATATTAATTAATTACATTGAGCATTTTAGAATCGGAAACATGGACTCTTCCACGTGTGATTCTATGCAAGTACTGTGAGCGTAAGAATCAATATTAATCAAGAGACTGCACTCTCAGTAGTTATTATTGCAGACTGACCATTTCCTGACCATTAAATATGACAAATATGTAATTAGTGCAATATAATTTAGATTGATATAGAATCTAAATGTGACCACATCTAAAGATGCTCTGCAGAAAGTGTGGCTATTTAAGAATATAGAGAGAGGGGCAGTAAAATTATGGGGAGTGGGAAAAGGGAAGGTTTTAGAACCTGGACTTGAACAGGAGCAGGAGATCAACACCACAGATCAATGGGGGAAGAGAGCTGCAGACAATAGGAGCAGCAGAGGAGAATGAGCGACCTCCCTTTGAGCATCATAATGATAATCAATTATTCATCTTACCCGCATTTTAACATGTGTAATAGCAAGAAACATCGAATAGATAATACGAGTTCATGCTTATCGATTCGAGGACAAGGCAAGTCACATATGAACAATAGATAAAGAAGAGAACAATGGGAGAGTCAGACAATAAAATAACATAAAAGACCGCGATTATGATCTAAAAGTTTTATATCAATATGGTTGTCATATGGAGAGCTCCACCCTTGCCATAGGAATGTAGAATTTCCACCACTGTCTGAGGGCTGTAACCAGGAGAATAGCACTGCCTCAATGCTCATCTCAGCAGGAAATCACTTTATCGTTTTATATCGCGATGCCGATCTACAAAAAGCAAACGACTGAACCGTATGGGTGCCTGCACATCCTAAGGGACAAGAAGATGGAATTAACACAAAGCATCAGTGGAGCCTTTGAGAGTCGTGCCTGTTGATGTCTGCTATGAGAACCGTTCAGTTTAATAAAACAAAATTTTAACGGCTACACAATAGCAAACACATGCTGCAACGTTTAGGAAATATGTGCATGCAAATATACTTTTTATCGACCAATTGATGTTGTTTGTAACACTAATACTTAAACAATAACCACTTGAGTTCATAAAAGCATATGAATAGAAAGCATAATTTAAAAGCAACACAAAGCAATTGAGATAAAACCTAAACACAAGACCAAGAAATGTAATTATCTCCATTAAGGATGTTCTTTTCATTGGGAACAACTTTACCAAACTTCAAACTAGATAAAATATTCCATCTCTCACAGCTCTCAGGGATGAAAGCAAAAATCCTGTTTTGCAAATTCTTGCAATTATTAAAAAGCCCTAAGGAGCTGAAATATTGAGCAAGTACCTACTCAGGCTGCCTTTGGCACACACAAACACAGCTACTCATTCTCCGCGAACATAAACCCACACTTTATTGAAAAACTGTTTCAATAAACTTGTTTGTGTACCTTTATATTTAAAAAAACTGTACGGTAAAATTCATACTTTAATTAAAGGTGTAAGCATGCTGGACCACAGAGCTGTAGTTAACATCTCTCGCGGCGACAATAAACAGCAGCAGTAAAGCGTGGCAGGGCTGCAAGTTGACATTTTCATTGCAAATAAGATTTCAAATTATTGTCGGACCAAAATAATGGATTTTGCCTCAAACAAAAAATGCAGGGCAATAAAAGTGTATCACAGTTGTATGCCGCCACCGGAGAGGGCCACGTTCTTTATGCTCCTTTCAATTTAGCTGCGGCCAATAAAATATTTAAAGTGTTTTTTGCTTTAGCGCCCCTTGAGTGCGATACCTTACTTGCAGTCAGTCCGATCTCGGCTCTGAAGCCACCACGCATTGCGAAATGCTTCCGACAAACACACAACCTTAGGTATGTGTAGTGAGTCATTCAGAGGCACTATTTAGGTGGCAACAACGTTTATTCTTCACTTTACGCAACACCGTTACACACGGGATTAAATACACCTATTACGCATAGGACCACAATACACCTATTTATCTTGCATACGGGATAACTATAATCGGGTCAGAGCAGCCACGTGCTGCCTGACCCACGATGTCGAAGACGGGGATGAAGACGTAGACGTAGCACTTGGGTTCCACTTCACCTGCAGACAGCCCGGATCTCTGATTGGGGCTTCCCTTTTATCTCTCTCGGCGCGGCCTGGCTCCACCCTCGGCCGCGCCCTACGTCTAGAATATTCCCGACGGTTCCAGGCTACACCGTACCTGTTCTCTCTCTGGCTCCGCCCTTAACTACGCCTCCAGACGTTCTCAGCTACTCCCTCCGTGCCCCCTCTTTCACCTTTGACCCACATTACTCACCCCGGCCCATCACGTGCTTAACCCGGTGCCTGGGTGACCCGTCCTCACATGGCCCTTACCACCAGCCGCTCCCTACCAAACTCTTCCAATGGCGCCCTCTGTGGTGATTCCCTGCGGCGCTGGTGGAGTCTGCAATCCCATACTCTGTCGGTAGGACTCTGCTCGCACCCAGTACCATGCCCCTAGTGGTCCACTGAATGGTACTGCACGGTGTGTTCGCCTTTGCGCCTGTTTCATTTAATATCACTACACAGGTATGTATGTTGAACTTATTTCGCACCGTACGTAACCACCTGTGAGTGGTAGGGTGAGTGAGTGGGTCAGTCAGTGGGTGAGTGGATGCACGTATGTTGAACTTCTTTCCCACCGTACGTAGCCAACCGTGAGTGAGTGAGTGGGTCAGTCAGTGGGTGATTGGATGTACGTATGTTGAACTTATTTCGTACCGTGCCTAGCCACCCGTGCTAGCCGGAGGTGCGGAGGAAGGACAACAATCTAAACGCAAAAGTAAATAAGTTGTCAATCTTGATGGTTTAAAAGTGCACAGCTAAAGTGGCTTCCTAATATTTGAAGGAAGAGTGTTCCAGGGGTGCGCAGGACCGTCTCTAAAAGCATGCGACGCAGTGACCGTCTTTGTTTGAAATGGCTAACCAAAAGCCACTGCGAGGATGACCACAGTTCGCGTAATGGATTATGCTCCTTGACGCACAGTAAGTTTGTTGATAAGCATCCCAAAACCTATGAAAAGCCATGTGCAGCAGTGGAAGAAATGTTTTGGAAAAGTTGTGAGGGCTCACCTTGCACACATACACACACCACACGCAAGTTTCATGTTTTACATTTGTAAAAAAAAAAACGGAAATGCTTTTGAAGTTTATAGCCAAAACCTTGCAGTTTGAGACAAGCCTAAAAAGAGAAGCAGATTTAAAATCCAGTCAATAGTATGTTTTATTTTTATTTTGAAGAGCTATAAAAAAAATTACATTTATTATTGCACGTATTATTTATTTTTCATGAAGTAAATGTTCCCCCTTTTGTTGATTTGTATGGTCGCAACATTTCTTTATTAGACCTGGATTTTCGCTTTTGCCCCAACAGGCTCACACCTTGTTACTAGGCCTCGACAAGGTAAGGTAAAAAGTAAAGGTAAAAAGCAACGAGCCTACCTTTACCCTACCTTTTACCCTTACCCCTTACAAATTACCCGATTACAGGGCAATTACTGGGGTACTACACATGAAAAAAGTGTATAATGGTAAATGCTAGGTAGAGCGCTTTATACATATAGAATACTCTCGATGATTCCAATTTTACACGCTTGTTGTTGTCGTTGTTGTCATTGTTGTCGTTGTCGTATCCTAAAATCTTGTAACTCAATTTTAACCCACTTCCCAATGTGGTATCTACTTCAAACTTGGTATACTTATGTCATACTGATGACAATACTATATTGTATCATAAAAAAACATATATTTTTTAACATTATTTTCTATTTGTTATGTTTCGGCTTGGGTCTAATTGTCCACGGTCAGTTGACGTTGGCTGTAATTGACCACGGTCCCTTACGTTATGGTAAGCTTCGGAGCCACTTCCTGGAGTCGTGGAGTTCTGCCATTACGAGTACATTTCCTAAAAGCGTGTTTTTGAGAAAAAATATTTATTTAATGGAGGCCACGGATTGCGCCACGGAGATTTTAGCGGTAAACAAGGTAGCGTATTTACCGGGTAATACTTCGTGCTACCTTTACCCTACCAGGTAATTCCTCCGAGCTACCTTTACCCTACCCTTTACCTTACCGCTTGGCATGTCGACACCATTACCCTTTACCCTTTTACCCGGTAAAAAGGGTAAATTACCTTACCTTGCCGAGGCCTACTTGTTACACAACTAACATACATACGGTCGTATGACTCTAGAGGGAAGCACGATTCAATAGTCATGCATTTTTTTCCACCAAAATCAATTGTCGTCGATGAAGGAGCATGTACGCCTGGGTGTCAAACCAGTTAATTATTTTCCATATTGTGATGAACCGTAGCACATCTAGTGGCTGAAGCTGTGTAATGAAATAATTACGTATGTATGTTGAACTATGAATGTATGTTGAACTATGAACGTATGTTGAACTTCTTTTGCACCGTGTGCAGCCACCTGTGCTAATTCTAGGTGTGGGGGTTTTTTAGCATTGCGTTGGAGGTGCATTAACGTCGCATGCTAATATTGGCATTGCGTGGCAATACAGTATACCAAACAGCGATTCCTACACATGTGACTCGATGCATCCATCAGGAACCTAAGGTAAAGGTGCAGCCCTGCAATGTTTTGCTCCTGCCACTGTTGGTGATAAACGACTCCAATAGATTGAGCTCTAGAGAGCCACGAGATCCAGAGGGCCCCTGTTGTAGCTATTTTTGGCCTCCTTTTTCAGACTGGTAAGACGTCTTGTAAGACACTTTAGCCCCCCGCACGCAAACTGCTAATCAACTAGCTGAGCTGTATCCGTTTACACTGCTGGCTAGACGGAGGTAGGGAGATGGTAGAAACGTACGCCTCCGATTAGCACGGTTGGCTACATATGGTGCGAAAGAAGTTCAGCATACATACTAACTTGCTCGTCGTTAATAAACAGGCATGCGGGGAGATTGTATCGACCCCTGTATTGTAAGTTCACTGTGCTAAGTTGCTAACCACGACACCACGGTATCATCCATGTGCTTAATACTCGATATAATATAGTAATATTGACTTATTGATCGAGGAGAGGCACACTGAGTAGTCAAATTTCAACAAAAGGTCCTACTACATTTTTTTTTTCAGATGTTTTCATCCAATTAATGCGTTTTTATACACATGGAAGGAAACCAGAGGACCCGGAGAAAACCCACTTGCACAAGGGAGCAACACTATCCCTATACAGATGGAAACAGATGGTGATCAGTCCACTTGCTGGACCGCCTTCTCCTGGCAAGCCAAGGCATGGCATTTCAACGTCCACGGGAAGGTATTTTCACAACATGTGTGCAATAATCCACCAACTCTCCCTGCCCCCACAGTGCTGGATTACTGACCACATGCATAGCCACTACCACTCGGGCTATCGATGCCATCGTTCCACCCCGAGCGAATATGGGTACAGCTTCCCGTAGTCGGCTTGCAAAGATGATCCAAGCCCTAACCTTGGCTGACAGAGCAATCACAGGCTATATAAAAATGATGACAAAAAAAATAGGTGTTTACCCGTTCCGGCAATAATACAGGTGTTAAGATGTTCAAACAACAAATAGACTCCGATTGCACGGCATCAAGTCTACATTAACCACACGTGCTTGTGGTAAAACATATATACGAACAAATATGCTCTCATAACTTAACACGTAGGCTTTCGCGACCAATATTATCAATAATAGAGGGTTTTTTTTGGGTTAGATCGCGTAAGTATGTAGGCGATCTAACCCAAAAACCTCGATTATGGATGCTCTGATAATATATGCATTGTCTCTGAAACGGATTGGCTTACACCAGAAACAGCCTCGTTCTTTATGGCCTTGTCTCACCAGCGTTAGACCAGAGCATGCCAAAAGGCGAGCAGCACAAAGACAATGCGAAAAGCGAAGCATTCGTAGCTCAGGTTGATACTGGCAAACAAAAAGGTCCTGGAGATATATCCAAAGTCTTCACCTGATATGCTAATTAGCGAGGCAGCTGTGATGTGCTGAGCGCATTCACGGTAGCCACAAATGCCACTCTTCCCGTTTCATTATCTGCCTTCCGAGCTGGCCCAAACACCTTGAGCAATAAAACGCGCGGGCACAGACTCTCAAGTAAAGGTCACAACGCTTTAATGCTACAATGCTTTGAAGCTGTCAATCACGCTTCAGTAAAGTGCCTCCCGAGCAGTGGCACCGTCATCAGGCTCAATCATCTCAATTGTGCTTTAATGACTGAGACCCATTTCTCATGAGCAGCTGTCAACAACAGTGTGGAGCAGCACCCGGTGAAGGTATTGTGAGCTGAGATGCCAGGTTTACACAGCACAAATCGTAAAAATGTGCATTAAAACGAGGCCAAATAATGACTGGCAGTTATGGAGACGAACAGGAACAATAATCAAAACAGATGGCGGTGAGCATTACCTCTTTGAAAAAACGATACGTAAATAAAGCTTTTTTACCTGTAAAATGCTAATCATTATTCCAGATGCAGGTCTGTTCTATGTATGTGTGTGGATGACAAAAATATATATTAATTATATGAACAACATTAATTATTCTATTAATATCTTGAGATGTATTTTTATGAGACATTTTAAAGCCTCAAAATCGTTGAATTCTGAGAAAGAACGGTCATTCTAATTTTTATTATATTATTGCTTTAATTTCACCCCCTAATGTCCTTCCATTGTCTGGTCAGCATCAAGTCTTGAGATTTATGAATGTTCCACGTGGAATTCTCGCAGCTCTCGTGTACCACCCTGTGTCTGAACAGTCCTCAAAGATGTCATCACAGTACCACATCAGAAGCCACTTCTGGAGGCCTAATTATAAATACTGAGCAAATCTTGTATATGTAATGTGAGGATATATCCGGCTCACTGACGTATCACAACTCGTCATGATGATTGGCTCTGCAGGTCCGGGTTTATAGCCAATGGGGGGAAGCCTAGGGGCGTGGCCCTGACGTAATGGAAAGGTGACAGCTGTAAGGAGAGGATTGGTTCTGCTGGCTTTGGCCACAGCCAATGGGGAGATGAGTCAGGGGCGTGGTTCCGGGAGCCTACGAGGGAGCCTGGAATATTCCATGGAGACTAACCAGGATTGGTGGAAACGTACCATGTGACCCGGGTATTAAATAGGGGTGGAGACGAACGACACGTGGTCAGAACGGGAACGTGGCAGTGCGTCTCTATCCCTCTCACGCTGCCTGTCAGCAGCGTGAAGGGAAGCTGTAATGCAAGTTGAATAAAAGACCGGATTCCAGAAGTCGCCTCAACGACCTTTATTACATATATGCCCTGCAATGTTCTTTGCATTTAGTGCATTAAAAAGTCAAAACTGGCCCAAGGTTTTGATACTTGAACGCCTTGCAGTGTATGGTATATAACACTCATCTGAAAGGCCCAGTGGCTGATAGACGAGTAGTATGCTTTACACGATTTTTTGCCCAAAATATCCATGAGAGTGCATTGAGGTTTATATTGTATTGTTTTTACACCGACGACATTGTATACATTGCTGACAACATCTGGCAACATAACAGCATTTGTTTAATTGGTCTGACTCTGCTGATGAGATAAAGAAAGTTCAAACCAGTCCAGAGTTTGTCTGCTTAAGCAATTGGTGCTTTAAAAATATATATATCTGATTTTGTATATATAATGTACATATAGGCAGACTTTGGCATGCTATTAATCCCCTCAGCCACCTGGCTATCTCGTGAATACAACTGTTTCTACACAATCTTAGCCTTTCTCTAACGTCGTTCAATAGCATTCTTTTAAATAGCACAATTGTTAATAAATCACTCTTTTTGCGATGTGAACTATGGTGGCATTCCTTGTTGTAAGAGTTGACAAATTGCGAGGTAAATGTTTAGAGCAAGAGTATAATGACTTTAAGGGATGACCAAAGAGGCCTTTTTTGTTTTATTCTTGGCACGCTGTTGATGCCACACAATGATGGGAACACTGTCGCTTTATCCACCAGTGTGACAGTGTGGTGCAATTTGGATTAATGTAACATTTAAATGCAACTGCATCTCAAGATGCTGTACCAAACCATGGGTCGTGTGTATCATGGAAAACAATGAGGTGTATCTACGCCAGTGGCGTAGTGACTACATTATCAGCTCAGGGGTTGTGGCACATGGTCAGGTGGGGCCCCAATATTTTATTTATCTCTGACGGTCGCAACTAGGCTATGAAATATCGTCGCTCCTCTTGGAACGTAAATTGAAGAATTTCCACTAAAAATGTATTTAAACCGCGTTTTACAAAAGTGTGTATTCTTTCACACTGTTATTCAAAACATATCTCATGCTGGTTTTCAAAGTGGGCCCCAACTCGTAGCTTTGGCCACGGGGGGGGGGAGCACACGCTGCCCCCACGTTCGTTACGCGACTGTCATAGACTGAGGAGAAGATGAAAGATCTTTAACCTGGACGTGGACGGACAGGACGGCTGGAGGGAGAGAGTTACAAACCACTGGGTCAGCAGAGGAAAATGAACGACTTCCTGCTTAGCGTAGGTTGACTGGGCCTTTGACAGAAGGCCTTGCTTTCTGGTGTGGTGAGCGCATAAGGGGGACTTGGGTGGTGATATGAGAGGGCAGAGGTTTGCAGGGGATACTTCATGGAGGGCAATATTAGGGTTGATCCAAGACTGGATTGAGAACCAGTGCAGGGATCGATGTATCTTTGTAATGTTATCACACCTGTAGATGCAAGTGTATGTATGCACGTATGTTGAACTTCTTTCTCACCATACTTAGCAAGCCTAATAATCGGTGGTGCGGGATCCGGGCAGCAACTTGGAGTTTGTAAATGAGAGAGTTGCTGATCTAGTCGAGGAGAGAGTTGTAAATACCGACCAAGTGATCATCGATATGATGACCTTCAGTCCTCATAGCTACTTTTGGCTGATATGCCTTGCCAATAATGCATCATCTTAAGAGATCCATGAACTCAAGCCTTTGGAACTTTTGAGTTTCAAATGCTATGCATTACTAAGTGAGTGTTGGTCACAGTCTCCAAGTAAACAAGGCCTGTGCTGAAGCCAGGCTTTGCGTTGGCTTAGGGCCCAGTGCACCTTTCATGTGTGCCCAATTTGTTGGTGGAACATTGCTCCGGGCAGAGCAGGCAAACTTGTGGCAATGACCGCCTCGAATAGATGGGAAACATTCAGCACGCACTGCATTTATTCACGCACAGATAAGCGGAACAAAAGTACTCGATTGGGCAACCCAGACCTTTTGCAGAGTCCAGCGAAAGTACGGTAATTATAGTAATTATTTCATAATCAACCTCATGCACATTGCAGCATGATCAAACCCGGAGTGCCTATCTTTCCCATGAGTAATGGTTACGTTTCTGTTTTGCAGGGTACATTTATCACAGGTGAGTGAATCTGGTGATTAGAGCATAATTGAGTTCATCCAGGGCAATTGAACCATTTTTAGAGGACACGGTATTAAAGCATGACTGCCCACATGATGCGGGAAAGCAGGAACACGTTTACAGAGGAATGCATTGCACTGTTGTTATTATTATTAAGCCTTGGGCAAAATAATATGCAGCAAAATTGCATCATTAAAATAATACACGGACAGGATATGTCAACAATATAACAGGCATTTATTTCCGAACAGTTCTACATTTTCAGACACCTTGTATCAAGGACGTCTACTCTGGGAGCTCTAATAATAAGAATTGTGTTTGCATAATGCTTTAGGGCAGTCCATCCTGAGGACGGGGTGAATATTCCCCATTAGCCTGGCTCCTCTTCTCTCTCCATCAACCGTGACCTCCATTCCCCGGTGGCCCCTTCCACCGTCGGCTCTGCCCCTTCATGCTCCTGCCAGGCCCATCTTTTACCACACTCTTAAATAGTTCTTAAGCAATCAAAGCACAGAGCAATCCATTTATAGATACACCACTGATCTATAATGATGTTGTTCTGCTGCAGCACCGTTGAGTAGTTACACGAGACATTTGTTGCTTTAGATTGGCCGAGGTGGAACAACTGTGTGTGGCCCTTTAATTCACCTAGCATGACCCCAACTGTATGTTTTTCTTGCCAGGTCACGTCAAAAACTGCGCAGATGTGTGTATGTGTGTGTGTTCTAACATAGAAGGAGGCTCGTGAAGGACACTGCTTGGCAGTTGGAGGTAGTCGCCCTCCAGCAACAACGGAGGGCAGAGGAGCGATGCTCACAACAACGAGCGGAGTGCCGGGTAGCTAAAACACAGCAAGTTGGCACAGTAGGAGGCACAGATGGTGCATCGGCCAGTCATCTCAGTCAACCCATGGCACCTGGGTCTGTCCTGTGACCTCCTGCCAGCGGTAGTTCGACAATTTACGTGCCCTTAATGTGCACATAGCCTGGCACAAGCGCCGTGGTGACGTCACCGCCACTTAGTGGCGAATGGCGGTTGTTGTTGTTGTATGCTAACAGCACTTGTCCCAGCAGTGTGGTAATACTATACGGGGGATCTTTGTTTTTTGCACACAAAAAAACAACAACCATGAGATGTGAATTACCTAAACTTGCGCATCATCATTGAATGTTGCAAGAAAATGACACTGGCAATGTTAGGCAAAGTGTATCCGGGGAATATTCACGATGTAATAAGTGTATTGAGATTGGTGGGAGGCGTGTGGTGCCTTGGGAATAAAATGCTGTTCTCTCTGTGATGACGTCTCTCTTTCTTTGTGATTGGAGTATCCGTGAATGGATCACCCTGCATGCGGTGTCGTCGACGGTTATTGCTGCACATTGAGGTGTTGATCGTTTTCGTTTCGCCTTGCGGACATCTCCTCTCCAACCATTCACGACCTCGTCTTTGTGTTTGGTGTTATATGCCTATTGTTTAGTTTGTTTATTGGCAAACAATCTTCTGCAACGAAAATCTTTCTTCAAGCACGATGTTTGCACGCACCTCTGACGCAGTCAGTTCCTCCATACTTTAAAGTTTTGCTCTTCTTGTGCTTGGTTCTGTCGGTAAAGTCACGTAGAAGGAAAATAATACAATAATAAAACTAAAACATAATAAGATAAAATTCTCACGACGTTTCGGCCACAACGCAAGCAGCCGTCCTCAGATGAAAAACAGAGCTGTCGGAAAGACAGCGTCCTCATTAAGAGGACGGCTGCTTCCGTTGTGGCCGAAATGTGATAATTTTATCTTATTATGTTTTATTTGTATAAGTTTATTATTTCCCTTCTACGTGACTTTACCGAAAGAACCAAGAATATGAATCCATGCAGTCACGAAAGCTTTAAATCGAAATCTTGCTCTTCTTGTTCTGTGCTGATGCACCACGGCTCTCCCTTATGAACCAGCTGGGTAACTGGCTACACGAGACTTTCCGTGTAACAAGTGAACCGTTAATTGAGCGCTGCTCGCCACACACCGAGTCACATTTCCAAGGGCACACACAGAAAAAAGCTACGCAAAGCTAAATTTGATTTTTTTTTTACGAGTGACATTTTTAATCTTTATTTTCTTCAAAATAAAAGTTGTTGCTCCAATGCCAAACACGCACATCATATAATCATAACATCCGTTCATAATTAGCAAATTTTTAAACTTGGTCCCAAAGCATTGCAACATGCACGTTCACTATGACTTAGCAATGTCAATGCAGTAAATGTCACGTGTTGAAGCCATGAAGAATGCCAGACACTGGTGGAGTATATGTGCATGTACAAGGCTGCCTCAAACGTGCCAACATTCTCCAGTCAAAATGATGCAAAAAAACGAATTTGACACTTAAATGTGTTTTTTTTGCGGGGTTGTGGTGCTGGCTCGAAGTGTATAAAGCACAGGCTGCAAATGAAACTGAAAAAAATCTATGAAACAAAATATATATAGATGGGAATTTACGAGTAAGGATCACTGAGGACAAGCAGGGGAAGAATATATAATGCAGATGTTCAGTCTTTACATTACCCTTTGGCTGGCAGCATACATCACACTTCATACATAGATTATCATCATTGTAATAATTTGGCATGTAACACTATCGATTCATAACTTCAAATATATTCTTAAGCTCCCGATACGTTCATCATACCGTGCGTGTAAGATTTGATTATGTATTATCTATGCAAAATATATGGACATCTTATGTTAATGTTACATTTAAGATAGTGAAGCAAACTAACTTTTTTTTAAACAATCCACACCACAAAACTAACGATAAAAAACACAATCGATTCTTGGATTGAATCGTGACCCTGAATCATAATAGTTAATCGAAACTAGAGGGAAAGTTAATTGGTACATGCATAATAATCATCCACATCATCATCCAAAGTATTTATTTGGATTACGGTATTTAAGGTATGTTCTCAGTTCGCAAATCTCCCACGTACACATCCCTATGGGTGACATGCTTACCAATTGCCTCCAGTGAAATGTAAATTATATAAAACTGTCTCACCTGTGTTGACTGGCAAAATTTTAATAGGTGACAGAACGGCGCAAGATTAAGTGGGAGAAATGGGCTCAGAAAGGGCCTCCACTCTGCTCAATGCAAGGTCTGAGTTGTCAGAAACCACATTTTTGGTAGAGAAATTAGCCAAATCGCCAAAACATTTCTATCAAATAACGGTAAAAACTGCCTTTCCGCTATTACGTGAAAGAGACACAAGGTTCATAGGAAACGTTTTGTTTAATCCACAGCGATCATTAAAATTTTAAAAAATATTGTAAATCCTTCAAAAATATATTTTTTCATTACCAATCTAGTATAATTTTAAGTAAAACTGAACCAACAAAATATACTTCGAATTAAGATTGAGGAAAATAAAACATTGCCAAGCGGGGCCGCGCTTGATGGTACGTTTACCGGTCAATAAAGTATGCTTATAAAGTGGCCCATGTATAATGGTGTGGCGCCAATCTTTAAACGATCCTGCATTGGGAGTGTTAGGCCTGCTGAAGGTAACAACGGAAGTACCGGGAGAAAATCCACAACATATGAGGGAATACTACTCAATGCTCCCATCTCCTGGCAGCCCTGCGCCTACAACACCTGGCAAGCCATGCTGGTCAACCATCCAAGTACTTTAACGTAGGCTCAACTTTCGTATTGGCTTCGAAGACCCTTCTCGATCAGGCGTATTTAAGACGTATTCTTTGGGTCTTTCGGTAAAAGTCACGTAGATAGGTTGAATTTTTCTTTGAACCTATCTACGTGACTTTACCGAAACACCCAAATAATATGAATTCCTTCAGTCACGAAAGCTTTAAGTCAAGTATTTAAGACGGTTTGGTCATTGGCGAATATTAATGTCTGGGTATCTTCTACTTTCTTATGCCACTATAATTGGTCGAAAAAGCCCTCTCAGTGCAACAAAATACATTAGCTCATTTGTATATGTTCAACTTAGTGGGCTCTCACAAAAAAACTAGTCACAAAGGTCAAACAAGTATGAAAGTATTCGACTTTTTTTTAAGTTAGTGATTAAGCACGAATAACATTCCTAAAATTATTACCGGTGTCACTTTTAAGTGCTTTTGGCAATTTTATTTCAAAGGTGAACATGGTACAGAAAAAATATATATCTTGATGTCTGTTATCTAGTAAAATGAAGCTCTGGAAAGTGCATTAGTGCATTGGGAGAGCACTGAAACACACCAGACCTCACTGGACTTTATAAAAGGGCTTCGGCATGCCTGCCGTTGTAACCCCATTTACCCTCTGTGCCACTCAACGTAGCCTATGCCAATGCAAGCATAAACTTGATCAAACACAATCTCACAACCGTGTCTTCCCAGTGCTCACATTAAACTGGGGATCCATTTTCACTGGTCAGTGCATGCCTTGGTGTCAGTTGTAAAGATTTGTGAAAGCTGAAGCAGACTTTACCATGGCATGGCTTCATTCCATTGTAGGAAGACGCAACCTAAAAAAATGACTCATATCTAACTAAGCATCCCGAGGTTTGCTCATGAGAAAAAAAAGGTGAAATTTACGGTCTCGTGACATTCGAAAGAGCTGCTATTGTGCACTCGAGCACGGTATGGATACTGTAACTATTAAAAAAAATGTATATTCCCTGTGCTCTATCAGTATCATTGAAACTATTTAAACTATGTTTTATATTAACAGGTAAGGCCCTACTGAGCTATATAGATATTTTTTCAGAATCCACCTGGCCCCAAATGATAGCTCAACGAAGTGGCTTATCATGTGGACATTTAGTTGCGGCAAAATACTCTAGACGCACATTTCTAAATGTGGAGGGAATAACCGGAACGCCCGGAGAAAAATCCACGTGACCACGGGGAGAACATGCAAAACTCCAAATATACAGGCACCGATTTAAGCTTTCGTGACTGCAGGGATTCATATTCTTGGTTCTTTCGGTAAAGTTCCTTCTACGTGACTTAACCGAAAGAACTAAAAATATACAGGCACCGTCAGGGTCAGAATCGAGCCCACGATCCATGACCTCCTGTATACCAGGCGAGGTAGTTAATATCTCGCCACCGTGGTGCCCTGCAGTATCATGTTGTGAGACATAAAACAATGGATGAAAAACCCGTTCAAGTGGCCTGTGTCGTCTTTACACAACATTGGCACTTTCTTGCAAGCCATATACTGTCCCCCATGTGACAGACAGGTAGACAAGGTAGATTGGACAGAGCAAATGCCCAAATGAACCTTAATTGGAAAGCGTGAACAATAACGTCAGTATATTTTTCAGGTTGCGTCTCCCTTCAGGTCTGCAAAGCCTCTGTGGAATTCTTAATACAGCTACAGCCGTGCACAATCATCGAGTTGGCAGCAACGACCATTTTGCATTCATGCGCTGCGACTTGCCGTGATGTTAAAAATCTAAATGGAGTATAAAAACAACATTGCATAATGCGATTTCCTAGAATGACAGCCGCACGTTACGTCAGCAGAAACACTGCAAGCGTTTATCAATTGTACGAAAGCGAATACTTCTATTGTTAAAAGCACACGCCGGAAATACATGAACGTAATTTCGCCAACCCATTGCCATGGAGATAACCGACGTGGAATCTCGTGCAATCCTTCACGGTGTCGGTGGCTTTTAAACGGCCCCTCCTTGAACGTGGCCTCTGTTTGCCGTTTCGCAAGAGCAGCAGTTCTTTTGATTCAGCGCCTCTATTTTACAACAACAACAACAAATTCTGAATGGAAGTTGAGCTCAAGGGCATTGGTTTCTCTTTCCCGCACCTCGTTACAAACTGCTTTTTCCTCGCACGCTCCAAAACATATCTCGGAAATGAAGTTAAGTTGAAACACATTTAGGGCACTGCTGCTTGAAATTCTGACATCCAGCGGCTCTCAGGCGTGTTTTATGGTTGTGCCGCGCGTTGTTCGGCACGATGTCCGACGTTTCTCTCTACGTGCTGGGAGCTTCTTCAGGAAGTTTCTTGAGGGGGCTCCCAGCACGTGCAGCAGAACGTCGAACATCGTGCCGAACATCGCACGCTCAACATCAGTCTCCCCGAATGATGCATAATCTCAGAGTGTCGCACACTTGCTCATCTCAGTCAAGGCCAACGTCACTAATTAATTATACAATATGCAGTCCAAACAACATGGAGAGGACTGTGAAATTTAAAGGGCCCTGTGTGAGGTTTGGTCAGGTGGCTTCTGTTTGTGTGTCCATCTGGGACATCATCAGCACTCGGTAACGAATTGCGATCGCTATAGTCAGTTTCTGTTGCCCGTGTTGTCATCCTCGCTTTGTCCTCCGTCAACGGAGATTGCCCAAGATGCTGCAAGTTCACAGGAAGAATGATTGACGTATGTACACTCACTTTTTCCAGTTTTCTTCTAACGGCTGGCCGATTGCCAATTGCCCGGGACAAGCAATCCGTCCGCTATTTCATCAGTGTCAGAACGAGTGTGCGCGTGAATCCGTACAGCTGTCACCACTGTTCTTCTCCCTAAACCCAAGCACAATGCCTTCACAATGACCCCTGTGCTAAGGTTATCATGAGAGGCCACTGGCTATGCATGGACGCTTTAACAAGGGCCAGCAGTTCAGACCTTGGGGAAATAACCATATCCCATTTTTACAAATTGCCTGCCATTCCATCCGCCAGTGAGCCTCAATGACCCTAAGACTTCCTTTAAAATACCGTGGACAGATGAAGTGGGCAAATTAGCCACCAGTTTTTCTGTACAGATTTTTTTTTGTTAAATAAAAGTCTTGTTTAACCGTTACATTTATTTTCTCTTCATCTTTATCGATAACGTTAATTTAAAAAAAAATTAATAGCGCTCTCTTTTTTTCTTGTTTTGTACTTTGTGGGGTTTTTTGTGATTCAGGACTCTGTTTGAAGCCAGGTCATCCCTGAAAAAGAGACTGTTGGCCTCAATGGCCTCTCACCTGGTTATGAATGCAACTTTACTGTTATTCGTCCAACCACAATGGAGAATGTTGAAAATCGATTATATTCTATTGATGCTGCATGTAATGAATCTGCGTAACCCTTACACTCCAATTTACTCCAAAATAAAAACAAAAGATTATTTAGTTGATATACAATTCCAAATCGTGACAATCTGTGTGTGTATGAGAATGTCTGTACTCGATTTGGGCTTTGGAAGCAATCAAATTGAATTACATTTTTAGCCGACTTGGCCAAAACTATCAAAGACTGCTCGCTATATACTTTTTTGTTTGCAAAATAATTGATAAGCCTACATTGTACATGAGCAGCCTACAAGCTATTATGCCTTTAAGCTCTGTGGGTATTTTTTTTAATCTCACAACTATGGCACCCAGGCTGGTACCACGATCATCATGTGGTGGCTGCTCCCGCAAAGAAACATTGGCACTCGCTATAATCCAGACACAATTGACCAGTTTCGGCTTTGGTATCCCACCTGCATTTAATTATGTTGAACAAAAAAAAGTAATCACTATATCCCACTTCTGATTTCGTATGTAGCCACAAAGCAAATTAATTTCCAGATTTAATAGATTGGCCAAAGACAGCAAAGCCATACGTTACTTTGTAGAATGAACCAAAATATACATTGCAGACCGTTCCCTGGCATCCCTCAAGGACTTATCCTACCAAGATCTCCAAACTGTGCTGTCTGCAAGTGTACAGATAGATAAGCGCGGTAAGCATTCGGAGAGATTAACTCAGCCAAATGTAATTCAACACAATTCTTTCGTGGTATAATTGTGTGCTGTTATCGGTGAGGGTGCTGAAACCATCAAACTCCACTCCACCATAGCCGGTGATAGAATCTCAAGCAGCGACCCACAAATTCAACAGCCTCTTGACCAGTGCTTCTCTAGAAATTAACCACAAAGGGAGGGGGGACATTGTAACAAAATGAAAAAGCCCAAGGAAAGCACACTTCCTAAAGCAGTCGCGTAGCTTTCGAGGGTACAGGCAGCACAATTTCACCATAACTCACAGGCTGGAGGGGCCCAGGTGTCGAGCTACCAAAAGAAGAGGGGAAAACTGAACAGGGGGGTTGGGCCCGTTTCATTAATTTCACACGGGCCCGTGGCCAACCCCACAAAGCAACCACAGTAACGATGACCTCAACACAATCATCCAACCATCTCAACAACAACAAAAATGAATGCCCTTTCCACCCGCCAATCACTCAACACGAGCGTATGCAGCTGTTCATACGAATTTTCCACTGGCACATCTCGAGCCGAGCCAGCGGGAGGGCCTCCCGGTGTAGGTTTTAATCCACTGGCTATTTGCTGTGCCAAGCCAAAACCATAACTGTGATATCCATGCCTCACGAGACATCTGGCTCTGGGCCAAGCACGCTCAGTGCTGGTGTTAACAATGCATTCATTGCGCGTGAAATCAGCGGCACGGCTCGGCCTCCGCAGTGGAAAAAAACCCAACCAGATGCCTCCTGAGCCACACCGGGCTGGCACGGCACGGCCTCGGCGTAGCGCGGTCATACTGTGGAAAAAAAGGTACGAGAGGGTGGGGTGGCATGAAGATGAGAGACGGGGAGAGAGAGGGTGGCAGCAGGGGTTGAGCAAGGCAGGAGGGGAGGGGGTGAATAAGCCTAGGAACGCCCCGGAGACCGCTTGGTGACTTCAAACCCAGACGGAGCGCGTGCCATGCGGGGTGGTGCTGCCACCCGACAGCGAGCCGCGCGTGTAGTAGCAGCAGCAGCAGGGCGCCAGCAGCCGCGGGCAGCGCGGGGCAGCGAGGCCGGCGGGCAGCGGCGGTTTGTAGACGGCGCGGCTGTACGGCAGGAAGCAGAAGCCCAGCTGGAGGCGCCGGGCCATGCGGCAGTAGGCGGCGAGCGCGAGCACGAGCAGGGGCGACATGAGCACGAAGCCGACGATGATGAGCGCCGTCGAGCTGTTGTCGTTGAGCACGCCCTGGCACAGCGGCAGGCGGATGCGAACCATCTGCTCGGGGCAAGAAGGGGCACGGGGGGAGGGGGGCGAAGGGGTGAGAAGATACCTATGGGGAGGGGGGGGGCGAGGGGGCTAACGCGCAACACGTTTGTTTGAGTTCGGCACGCGCGCACGATCACACGCCGCTTGAAATCCACCGCTGCGCCGGAGCCAATCGCTCGGAGAGATGCGAACGACGGCGTCGCCTCTCTGTCAGCTGAGTTTTTGTTTGCAGTTGTGGCGCTGTGGTCCGCTGCACGTGCTGGGAGCTTTCTTCAGGAAATGAATGCAGGTCAGTTCCTGAAACGTCTGACACTGTACCGGACAGCTCGCGGTACAACACGAAAACACGTCGGCAGAGATAGCTCTACAGCACAACCGCAAAAAGCTGCACAGGAGTACGGCGAATGATTGCTCCGCATGGCATGTAGAAGATCGTGGGTTCGATCCCGTGGTTGTGTGGATTTATCTCCGTGTCCTCCGGGTTTTCCCTCCATATTTAGAAACGTGAGCTTAGAGCATTTGGGCTGCTTTACATTTCCACATGATACTCCTGCTTCGTTGAACTATAATTAGTGGCCAGGTCGCTTCTGAAATAAGAGCTATATTGCTCACTGGGGTCTTACATGGTCAAATAAAAAAAAATTCAAATAGTTTTAGTTTGCCTGTGACTGAATCATCTGGAATGTGCCCGGTCCTGTCATTGCTCAGAAGCTTCGAAGGATGGAGTCTGGATCGTTATTGAATGGGCGACCACCACGCATGGCAGGTGTTGTATGCTATTGGCTGTCGAGATGCATGATGGAAACCAGAGGGCAGTGCTGTACTTCTATGCTTCCACAACTATGCTCTCCACGGTCACCAAACCGCACCGCACTAAACCAGCATGGTGAAGTATGTCTAAATAAGCCCTCAACCCGTACGGCGTGGGGAGGCGCTCATCCAGCAGTGGATTGAGAAAAGAGTTGTACATGTACGCACACAGATTCACCCTCACCTCTCTTTGATGATTTGTAAGGATGCGGGGGTCGTGATTACATTCAATTATAAATTATGGGGTAGTATAAAAAGGCGCGCAAAGTGAAACCAAACGGGACATCTTACTGACGAGTAGCAGCAGACAGAGTACACACACAGTACATTCACACTACACACTACACAATGTCGTACCACGTCCGAGCGCATAGCCGCATGTGAGTGAATTCAAAACGCATATAACACATTTTGGGTAGAAATAGATTAGCCGCATGTATAATGGAAATTGCACAAATCGAACCGGCATAAAGCGAGGGAAACCTGTATCGTTGAGATGGAGCCAGCTTAGCACGTAGCACTTTTTCCCATAATCACTCCTTGACCGAACCTTTGTAGTGACTTCCAAACATTCGTAATAAATGGAAGGCACTACTATGGATGGATGTACCCATGAACAGATAACCCTGAATGTGCCTGAATTATTGGAAGCTCATCATGTTTGAGCCTGGTTAGTACTTGCAGACTGCCTGGGAATACCGAGATTTGTAGAATTGACCCATAGGAATGGAACTGGCCAGGAGTTGCCAGTACAGCAATGGATTATTTAATCTATCTGTGCAGGGCATTGAGTGTTGTCCATTCATATGCATGGCGTTTCTCCAGGTACTCTGGTTTCCACAAACATTGCCAAACATGCATTGAGGAAACTGGCCAAACATCCCCATGCAGAACTCTACTGAAAAAGAGTCTTGAAATTCGGCAAGGTTTCACGGGTGAATGGAGGACATTAATATTATCAAATGTAGCAGCCGAGACAGTGATATCAAAAGACCAGTGAAACAAACTCCTTTTAATTATTGAAATGTGTCAGTGACACAACTCAATACAATGTGTTTGGCACATTGGCGGCCAAGCGGTGATCGTTACTGAGGAATAAATCTGAGAGCCCTGTGTCAAATGTGAGGATTTATACGACAGCATCCGTTACTGAGCTATAGAAGGACCTGGTTCCCACATCAACGAATCTACAAAATTAAATAATGCAGGAAATATGCTCACGGTCCTTAACATTAGGCACGCACGTGGGTTTTTTATTTTACCACGGCATACTGCGTCAGAATTCCTCCTCCAAAAAGCATGTATATACTTACTTAGCCATACGGGTTGAGAGGTGCTACAATTAGTCTTGGTAGCTCTGAGAAAATGAAGGCACGTGGCACGGGTGTGATGGGTTTGGGTGGAGAGTAAGAGGAGCAAGGTGGAGGGGAGCGGTCATGAGCGGAGAGATTTACAAAGCGTAACTAATGCTGCCCGCAGACTAAAACAAATGTCGACTTGTATTGGGAACGTGTTTAAATTATGAATCCTGATCCGCGAGGTTATCTCGGCTATCTGATGTCAAGGGAGGAATTTGAACTCTCTCTGATGCCCAGCAGCTGCTTTTGTGGTTGACGTGCCAAGGGACACCAGAGTGTCCCTCCCACACATCGCCACACATTGAAGGGGGCGATTTGTAAATGACCAAAAAACGTCCCCTATTAAGCAAGATGAGCAAATGGCTTCGCCGTGCACATCCATTTACATTTTCTAGGGTTGAGTTATTAATGTTGATCTTAGCGCTTGGTGGGAGGTAAAATGTCCAGTCTGACATTAAAAAGCTTTTGCGATCACTCAACTTGGAATGCCGTGTCAAGACAGGATAGGCAATGCAGGATAAACAAGTCCGGAAGAGAACGTGACAGGTGAGTAGAAGTGATTAGGCGAAAATGGTTGCGCTGGGTTGGATGCCGTTTGCTGAGACGGCCGTTGGAGTCGTCTCCACGAATCTGGTCACAAAGGAAGGGGAAGACTTAAGTACAATTGGTGGCTGCTGATGCTGTCAGAGCAGACCTTGGAGATCGCGTGACGACTGTGCAGCAGCTGCCAAGATCTGGTTTATGGGCGGAAAGCACTGGTGAGGTATGGTGGTGGCATGATCTTGAGACTTGTGTCTTGTTCAAGACAATGCTTTTGAGGACCTAGGAATATATTTACAAAAAAAAATTGAGGGCCCAAGAATTTACTTGAATCATATAGGAGCATCTATTATTATACTTAAAAAAAATATATCAAAAATAATAACGATAATAAATCTACTGCTCGATGAAGGCCTCCCCACACTCGTGTTGGTCATGAGGGTTGTGTGGCCAAACTGGTCAGCGCGGCTTTGGTAAGGGAGATATCCAGAACTGGTTCAGATATCACTTGCCACTGATGTTAGCCATGGTCCAGGAATTTTACTCAAGGGGCAAGGTTCATAGAACAGCACGCTAACCACTGCCTCACTACTCCCTCATACCCATATTTGTAACCTTACGTTTTTTCAGAGTACCCGACATTTTTGGTTTGATCCCCCCCCCCCCCTCAATTATATTCCAATTTTGCTGCTTTTGGAATGTCAAAAAATACCGTACATTTCCAGGTGCAAAGTTTGCAGCGAACGGTGCATCATCTCCCAGTTCTCCAATGGGCAGCGGGCGAGGGGAGGCCAAAGGAAGCGACTCAAGTCCTCCCTGAAGCACGGAAAAATCAGCCTTCGAAATTGGGAGGAGCGGCAGGCTGCTAACTGCCTAGGGTGGGTGGCGCCGCTGCATCCACCAGGCCATTGGCACACTTCGAGACCCCAAAAACAGAAAGGAGAAGGAAGCCGACCCGGCACTGCGGATTCCACTTCCATCTGGGGACCGCGTGGCGCCCTCAATGCCCAAAGATCTGCGGATCGAGAATTGGACTCATTGGCCACCTCAAGAGCCACCGCTAAACCTGATGGACGTCATCCTCGGACTCCGAGGGACTGCCGACGATCATGCTGTGTCAGTCACTAAATAGACATTTATAGCCACACTAGGGGTAAACCTTGTCATCCCCTATGGTGAATAATCATCACATATCAATCAAACCAAAATGAGTAAGCTTCAGCGCTGGAATTTAGTAAATTTTAAGTACAAATCAAGTTTCATGGGATTATTTTTTGTCGTGCAGTTATTGGTGATCGGGCTGAGACACATCAACTTTCTGCACTTGAGAATCGTGGTTAAATCACAAGTGACTGAAACCCAACATTCAATCCCAGGGTTTCAGTGGTTCCAGCTCAGTGGTGTTACCTCTGAGCCACCTGATCCCACATTGAGCACCCGACGTTCCTATCAACTATAATGTGGAGTTCCTTTCCTCTGACCCCCGTGTATTCAATGGGCCTATCAGTCTTGCTCAGTTTCAAGCAAAGAATGATACTGAAAATCATCAAAACGCAAGGGCTTTAGGCCACGAGTCTACATATTTTTCAAATGACAATACTAATACACCTGGCGCTAATACTGTATTAACATATGTGTGACAACGTAGATGTTTGCTGCAGCATCTGAAGGTAATGTGGATCTGAAGGAAATGTGTTTAATGAGCGAATGGTAGAACCTCCAATAGCTGCAGGGGTGAGGGAAACCCATTACATAACCACATTATCTGATTTTAAAAAATATATGTATTCTAACACGTGCTTATATGAATGTATTGAGAGCTCAAGCATTTATATTAATAGATGAATAGATGGATCGTTCTACCTTTACCACTATTTTGGCTATATTCCACATTCGTATTTATTCTATTACCGATTCACTTTCAATAAATGTATGCAAAATGTGAAAGATAAACCTCTTATCCACATGTTAACACGAGGCTGGTGAGCAAAGCCATCGCAAATTGCAGTGACTAGAAACGGAACCAACACACTGTGGAATTTTCAAAATATCCCCTTTTTACAAAATGGTCCTCCTAATTGTCCTCATTAGATCAGGACTTAAACGTAAATATGTACAGGAATGTGCAATATACATACGGTATAAACACAAATTATATCTGTATACATTTTGGTTGGCCAAATAAACATTTAAAATCCATAGTCACTTAATGGTTTTTCCCATTTTTCATTTGTCGTCGAATAAGTGTCGTTTATTTGAATGAAATTCGTTTGGGAAAATAAATAAGATAGATTAAAATGCATCCTTCCAGCAAAACCAATCTACTCCTGAACAGGATTGAAATGTCTAAGGCCTTCTTTATATTTGTTCAGCAAATACAATGACGGCTGTACTGAATGAGTCCAGTTTTTTACCAAGCTACAAGTCATGGATTATAATTAGGATGTCAGAATGAAAATAACACGTGAAAATCAAGCACATAATGCAAGTAGTGGCCGATTAAAATTAACAAATCTGTATTGTTAGAGAGTAAGCCACTCAACTTTTTGTGTTAAAACAGGGTATCTCTTTTTTATTCCAACCACATGAGCTATTTCTCCAATTTCTTAATGGAAACCCAGTCACTGGTAACGTTCCTAAAACTATTAATTCTCAGACTAAAACTGAAATTAAGCCACCATGTTACAAGACCTGTGGCTTTTCCCCCTACATGTGTATTTTACCCCACTCAGTTTTTACCAAACTTTATTTTGAAAACCCACAGAGGAAGGCAGGTAACGATCTGTTGATTCATTAACGCACAGTCCCTATTATTATTCTCAAAAAACCTTAATTGGATTGTCAAAATGTAAGAATTTATACAAATTAAATAAAAATGACAAGCCAATGTTACATTTAGGCTAACGGAGCAAACGCAACTGCACAAACGAGATATAAAATGTGTGAACAATACACACGACGTGGTAATAATAATAATAGGTAAAGGTGCTGCCCTTGCTATTGCTAATTCACGTCACTGCTGGCAGAAAGGCCTCAACTACAGTGAACTTTAGAGAGAGCCTCTCTCAGGAAAATTTGGCCTACTCTTCCATGCTGGCCAGATGTTGTGTGGGAAGAGGTGTAAATGCACATACTTTACCCCATCACACGTGACCTGCCGATCGACTCACGTGAGCTAACTGAGCAATCAGATGCACCTCCGTTTCGCACTGGTTGTCTACGTACGGTGCAAAAGAAGTTCAACATACATATATGGCAGGAGTATCTATCGCATGCAAAGTTATTGAGTAATATCATGGACAGAGCGCAATGGAAGGCCATGATTATCGACATATTTGGCAAGGACACGGCACATACTGAGAGAGATTGAGGCGGGGGGGTTAAAAAATGTGCCCACTCTATTCTTGGTTCTTTCGGTAAAGTTACGCAGAAGGGAAATAATAAAATAATACAAATATAAAAAATAAAATTATCACGACGTTTCGACTGCAACACAAGCAATCATCATCAGCCCTGAGGCAATCATCATCAGCCCTGATGATGATTATATTTGTATTATTTTATTATTTCCCTTCTATGTGATTTACCGAAAGAACCAAGAATATGAATCCCTGCAGTCACGAAAGCTTTAAATCAAAATGTGCCCACTGTTTCAACTGCCGTGCCGGAAGATCAAATTGAACCGTCAACCTCTGGATTGCCAGTCCGGCGTGCTGCTAACCCTCTCACGACGGCAGCGTCAAAGGCATCACGAGATGTTCAAATACAATGAGACAATTTTTTTTTTCGTTGGATTATTATTAAGTCGAATTGTGGCCACAAATCGCTGGGGAGAGATGAATCATTCTGTGCCAACACAAATCACACGGCGCTATGTGCCGTGACGTGCGCAGGGCTTCGAGAGGGGTAACCCCGTTACACTGGGGTGAAACACAGTCCATTAGGTCTGCTATTTATCACTGGGCTTGACGGTGTTTAAAAAAAAAGACACTTCTATCTCGTATTAGTTTTTCTTCTATGTAGAAAACAGTTGGTGAAGATTTAAAATGTCTGTAAGTGACAGTTATTTTCTGAGAGTAAACAACTTCATCCACCCCCCCCCCCCCCAAAGTAGTGGGAGGGAAGGTTCAGGAGCCACCCAGAGTCTGAGCAAATAACCTTAAATAACTCGTAGATAAGGAAGATTCCATCTTGGAACTCGACTTGAAGAGAAGGGAAATTTTAAACATAAAGCTCCCAGAGGAAATGGCATTTCCCAAAGGGTCAGCACTTTTTATATAATAGCTTAACAAGGACATCTGACTTTTTCGCTTCACAATTACATTATGCTTTTACATTATATTCTATGCTTTATTTTATATAATCTTTTTGGAGTGTTACAAGCTACAATGATATGCGACATCCGACACCTTTAAAATATATTTCTTTATTTTTGGAATTCGTAAAGTAGTAGGCTCCACTAAACTCAAACAAATATAACGGTTTGGGATCTCAATGTGTGTGTGTTTTGGGCATCAAAAGGAACACTGGCTTTAGATTTATTTACACAATGGCTTTCACCAACGTTCAAATCTGTAGGACTTGTATCTCAAAAGTAATTTTTTTAAAGCTAATAAAACTGGTTAGAGTTCAGAGTTATTGAAGAAAGCAGCACGGCAGAATCCCTTAGCCCTGTGTGTGTATATACAATTAAATATATATGACAAATGTGTTCTATCTTGTTGCTAACCGGCCAGATTGCTCAGCGGTAGAGAGAGAGAGCATCTCGCAATTGAAAGATTTCGAGTTCAAATCCCGGCTTGGGTTTGACTAAGCCCATCATCCCACTGGGGTCGATAAATTAGGGACCACTTTGTGGGGGAAGTCAACATTGGTTGCCTCCTATGGATATAATCTTTTCGCTGCCACAGGGATGTGGAAATTCTACCACGAACTCTCAGGGCTGTAAACAGGAGATGACCACCGCCTTCAATCATCATCATTTGTTCAGGAAATCGCTTCGACTCGTTTCTGCGCAGCTCACAGTCGCTTTTCTAAATGTCTTCTTAGGTCCCCGTGCTCACGCACGCTCTGGGAATTCTTAATGAGTCGCTGCCCTTGCAGTATATTATCTTTAAAAGTTGAAAATGAAAACAAATGTTTTTTTTCGTGAGCCTAACCTTTGATGCAGTTTCATAAACAATGGCAAACCATGTTGCCCTACTTTTAACCTTTCAAATAGGTTTTTTCTTTACATTGCATCAAATATGTGTCTTCTCAAACTGCTTGCAAATAGCACAAAACTAACATTATGTCATTATTGTTCTGGCCAACCGTGTATTTATTGTAAGTTAAAAAATTCAGGACATATAATATTTAGATGGATAAAAAATATAAGGATGTTAATATTGAGCAAAATTCCACCGTTTACATTGATACAAACCAAAATATACACTATCTAGAGGAACACTTTTGTTACAGCTCACCTAAACATCCAATTCAAGGCACAGTTCTCATAAAAGTAGTCAATGCTAATAAAGTCGTTCAATGGCAGCTAACATTAAAAACATGCTTGTTTAAACAAATCAGTCCATACGCTAATACTAGTCGAAGCAATACAACGATGCATCGGTTCATCGTTGAATAACGATTCTTAATCTGACCACACGCAATCGGATCGTGAATGTGCTCATCGTTTATTTTACAACGCATGCGCATGATATGAAAGTGGTTACATTCATATGAATTTAATTGAACGAGAACGGACAGATTGTACAAATGAGACCCTGAGTAACCACGGAGACTGCACAATTAATAACTGTCTAGACGATGGAAGCTTTCTCTAAAAAACCTTGTGTTTGTGCGAACGATTTCAATTGAGGGCTCAAAGCTTCCTATGAAGCCAGCAGTGGAAATTGTGTGAGTGCGTGTGAGCCTGCTACACAGGGGGGAGCGGTAGGGTAGCGGTTAGCGCGCAGCTGTGCTGTGAATCCAGTGACCCGAGTTCGATTCCTGCTCATGGTCAACACCAGTGACGATTGTCTGAACCGGTCATGGGCCTCCCCTAGGTCGACTCAGCCTCAAATGAGTACCTGTGTGGTGTGTAAACATCGCCAATGGGGAGACAAAGGCGGTCGGGCGTGGTGTTGGCCACCCATCCCCTAGTGTGCCGTGCCGGCGTTCAAAGGTGCTCTCTAACAGCACTTGCCCCAACAGTCTCTAAAGGCTACACGGATGATATGGTAGTAGGTTTTTACCCTTTAAACTGGTACAAAAACTGACACCTTTATATAAAGGTTTTCACCCTTTAAACTGGTACAAAAACTGACACCTTTATATAAAGGTGTCAGTTTTACTACTATATTTTGCCACTGGTAAAGGAGGTCTCATAGTGTACACGGATGATCTTTGTCTTTGCCTGCTACCCATAGGGTTTCCACTTGACTGAGCATTTGTGACTTGATCATTGAATCCAGTTGCCAAAAGCCATGCTGCACGCGATACATGATGCACATTGCATCAAGACCCTTCCCCCAATCAAGGATATGATGTGGCATACAGCAGGATACCACCCTTAATGTTTTCCCTCGCTAAGAGTAATGGCAATGCCATTCCTTTCACCCAGAAAAGCCTCGCCTGAGACTTCTTTTTTTTAAGGAAGGTTCTACATTGGGATGTTTGGCCCAAATAAAATAATTCAATTTCCACGAAATTACAGTTTGGCTTCATCTAGTAGGAAACTGCAGACAAAGCACCACGCATGCAAGCTGATAACGCTCAAAGGTTGCACCGATGGATTCAGCCATCATCTGGTTAACTGACAATCAAATGAAAGCCGTATTGTACCTGTACAGATACAGCTAGTATTGTCACTCCACTGCTGGATGAGGGCCTCCACATGCCGTGCCGGTAATGGGGATTATTTGATCACACTTTACCACGCTCGTCGGTAGTTTGGCGTAGGAGGACGGCACAGCGATGCATCGTGCTGCGATCCCTTTCATCGGCCACTCCCCACACCAAGCGTCCAAACCTCGCCCCCCCCCTCTCTTTTTGTGGAATATTCAGCTGTCTTTTCCTGGATTTTCTGTTTGCGCATAGTCACATAGTCACTTTAAGATGTTTTCGTGTACATTTTTTGTTTCATCTTTTTGTTTTTTGTTTGTTGCGGTTGCACCCGATTCAAGAGCCGAATGGCTCACGGGGCTACACCAAATGAATGAAACTGAGAAACCTCGCAATCAAAAAGTTCAAAAGGTCACCGCACCCCGTGCGTTGCGCGCGCACGTGCGCGCCGCTTACCCTGGAGTGGCACGAGAATCCGAACCACACCATGACGATGGCGGGCAGCAGCAGCAGGCCGAAGACGAGCGCCAGCAGGAGCAGGTTGAGCGCCGCCACGCACGTGTTGTGCGCCGTGAGTAGGATGGCGCACGCCCAGCAATCCAGCGGCTCCCTCGCCTCAAGCGGCGCCGCTCGCTCGTCGGCCGAGTAGGGTGGCGGCACGGTCAGCGTGCCTTTGTGGGGGGCGTGGTGGTGGTGGTGGTGGTGGCCGCCGATGGTCGACGTCCCCGCCGAACTGGGGGGCTTCGCCTCCCCGCCGGCGTTGCCCCCGTCTCCCGGCACGTGCCCCTCGCACACGCTCACCTTCTCCAGGCTGTCGAGCGTCATCCTGGGAGGAGGTGGCGGCTGCCGGGATAGCGAACGCGTCTGCGGAGGGCGCGGTAGGGAGGGGTGTAAGTATGTATGGTGGACTTCTTTTGCACCGTACGTAGCCAACCGTGTTAATCGGAGGTGCGGGGGGAGGACAACAAACTGAGCAGAAAGAGCAGTTATAAAAATCTATTCGTTTTCCATACAGATTAAATCTGTTGATTAAATATAGATCCAGTGGCTTCCGACTATCGGAAGGAAGATCATTCCAGACGGCCGTAGAAGCACACCTGAAAGCGCGCGATGCGGAGCAAATAAAAAAGCTACGTTTGCAGTTGGAACATTGCGAGGTCAAATCAGCCGAGCATATTATCATCTCTCGGTGGTTAATACAAATAATAATTCCACCTTGCTGGAAGTAAACGTGTCACGCTACACTGCAATATTCAGACGTGGTATGGTCACAGGAATGTGGAATGTCCATCATTGACTTGGGAAAATGGATAGAGATGAACAGAAGCCATTTCTAAATTAACCATGAGGCCCACACACCAACTTTGAGATTTTGACAAGGTTTACGTGATCTTGAAGGTTGATAATGCAAACAACTACTAAGGCCACTTTGATCATATATTTAAATGGTCATTCTTACACTGTTCACATGTTCAACATTAATATCTAATGATTAGACATATATATTTTTTAAACTTCTATTTTGTTAAAGATATAATTATAAAAGGTTGTAACTTGTTGTAAAATTTTGATATAATCTTTGGTCTTGTTTTGCATAATTGTTGAACTTTTTTCGCACTGTACGTAGCCAACCGTGCTAATCGGAGAGTTTGCGTTTGAATGTTTTAACATGTGTTCCCATTGTTCGTCCCAGATCTCTCTTGCAGGGAACTTGTAGCCTCACTGGCTTCTTACACTGTAGAACATTAAGAGTGCCTGCTAACTAAGACTTATCGATGCTGGATATAAGATCCTGAGAAATAATTGGAAGATACATTTACAAAGAAGCCACTTCTAAATGACAAATAATTGAAATCCAAGCTTCGCTGAATGGAGTTCGTCTCTTACGTGCCATACGTCACCACTTATCAAGCAGCTCGGATTATCTCGTATTTTGCTCATCCAGAGAGATGCCAAAGTAAACATCTTCAAAGCAGATCCCAGAATCCACCAAGTTAAAAAGCGACCTTTCACGAAGATGGCCCATCGTGCTAATTAAGTTAACACTACCAGCTGCATTTCTTACACGGCGTTAATGGTTAGTTCATTGATTATGCAATGTTCACGTTCGCAAGTATTCCAAGATGCACATGAACACATTTGATATTAGGACCCAAGCAGAGTAAAAACGAGAATGCACAGATTGACTAAGAATGATTCCATGCACCCTACATGTCAGACCACCATCATCATCATCCATGGTCAATCCACTGTTGGATGAAGGCCTCCCCAAGCCACTGCCACCTCTCATGATCATGCAATGTAATAATCTGCGCAGCATCTGCACATTCATTGATTTAATTGCTCTATCTCCTTGGAGCCCATCCTCTTGGACGTGTCCCGTTTAAGCGAATGTAATTGTTTAGGACACGTTGTACCTGCTTATCTTGTAAGGCGCCTTGCAGCAGCGGGTTCAACAAAATGATTGCATAAAAATAATAGCTTTCAGTCCATTATCAATCCACTGCTTAAAAAAGGCACAAAGCACATATTATTTATTTATTGTTTATGCCTACATTTTTCTAAATTGAATGAGTAATACATAAAGCAGTATAGTGTATATTATATGGGTCTTTCGGTAAAGACAATTGCTTGTGTTGCGAACGAAACGTCGTGATATTTGCATGAATTTTCTATCTACGTGGCTTTACCGAAAGACCCATAGAATAGTCATCCCACAACCAGGATTTTAACTCACAACTTTCTGTTAACGAACCGCGCGCTCTACTGCTGAGCCACTTAATTCCCGAAAAGTTCAATGTTACGCATGAGACGAGGAGAAATTGTACAACGTTAGACAGGACCGCCACGTGCTGTCAGCGAAACGTCATCTGGAACGATGTGCGGCCCAAGTACAGCCATGAAATTGAATGCACAACTGGCACAGACCGAAACGAAAGAGGGCGCTTGGGTTGGTATCACAGCCAAATACCAAATGGACGGGATGTTCCGAAATCACTGAACTACTCCCCATGTTAACAGTATACAATACAATAGCTTACAGGCCACTATATCCACCCAATGATGGATGAAGGTGTTCTCACACTGCAGCGGTCATGGGCGCTCTTTGGCCATACATCGCCATGCTGACCAGTACGGGATGGTGAAGAAACAGTTCAGTACCATGGCACGTTCGTAGTTTCGTACGCCAACCACTGTGCCACCCACCCTCAACGTTACAGCTTCATAAATGCAAGTCAAAGAGTCTGCAAGATGCAACGTACGATTTGCATTGTTACAAATTGTCACAGTGTAGACGGAGGTGGGGTGGGGGGGGGGTGGGATTCAACTTCGGCACATCATTTCCCACGGGTGAATAACATGCGCAAATCCTTGTTGAAAGTCAACAGCAGTTGCCCTATACAAACACTGGACCTCGGCACGTGAATTTGAAATTCAAACCAGGGGGGCATGGGACCGCCCTGGGAGATGACCACCACCCAGTACGCACGAGAACATGGAGGCCTTTCCACTTGGGTTTTTATTTTATCGCACGTGCACGGACGTGCGCGTAAATTAATTTGACGTCAAAGTGCTCAGCTTAATGGCCATTTGGTGTGTCGCGTGCAATGAAGATTCCCTCCTATAAATCGTTTTATTTTGTGGGACCGCTTTGTAAACCGTCGACGATCAAATCCAAATCACCCGAAATGTTCCCGATCTTGTGAGATCGCTTCACTAGGGATGATGGTTTTGTGGGCAACCGCCATGGACATATGAAGCAGGTGCTGTGGACTTTCCTGCATGGCTATGTTGTCAGCACAGAGAGCACTGCAGAAGCACCCGTCGTTGTACTGCACTATGTTACCCACGTCTATGCTCCCCGCGTTCACCAAACCGCACTGACCAGCGTGGTTGAAATGTGATCACATAGGCTCACACAACGCTGATAAAGGGGATGTTTCATGGGACCTTTTTTGCCAGTATCAAAGTACGAAACATAAGAATAGGAATAGGTACTCTTAGTTCTTTCGGTAAAGTCACGTAGGTAAAAAATGAAATTAGAAGTAAATAAATTATTTTATTCTTTATTAATTTTTATTTCATTTTTTACCTACGTGACTTTACCGAAAGAACTAAGAGTATGAATCATTGCAGTCACGAAAGCTTCAAATCTAGAATAGGAATAGGCTTCACCCTTTCTGGCAATGAAACAGGTGTTAAGATTTTCAAACACCAAATAGATATATTTTTGCAAAGGAATCAAGTCTGCATTAACCACGCGTGCGTGCGGTGAACATGCAAAACAAGCACGATCTGATAATGAAAAAATAAGAATGCATTTTACCCTTTCTGACAATAAAGAAATAAAGGGTAAAACCTATTCTTATTTTTCCATACTTTGATACTGGCAAAAGACGATCCCACGATGCTCTGATAATACACGCATGGTCTTTGAAACCGATTGCCCTATTCCATTACGTTGCAAGCGGCTCACGCCTGAGAACAAAAGCCGTGGATTTTGCTCGCGATGGGAGACAAAAGGAAAGCGAGCCCGTTGCGTTCCCCACTCGCACGCAGCGGCACTTATCGATAATGTTCCATCACTGCCGAAGGGGAGCCGCGCGCGGGCGCCTGCGAACCAGCGAAGCTTGAACACAAGAAGCCAGGCAATTTATTACACTTGGAGGTGATAATGTGCGCTAATATATCAGAGCCGTTCCCCAATGTCGAACACGACTGCAGTAGTGGCAGTAGCAGCCCTGCGTTACGCATCTACCCTGTTTGTAAATATGCACCGAGGCGCGTTAATTAAAGGTTGAGAGCAAATTAAGCTTTAATCTGAAACGATTTATTGTGCTTGTTGTGTGCACTTTATATATATAAGCGTATTGCACATTGATGCATTTGGCTTTACAGTGAAGTAGCTGAGCGTATTATAAGCGTTCATGCATTATATGCAACTGTTGTCATAAAGCGATAAACGAAATTTTGCCCAAGAACAGTTAATTAATATTATAAATTTTCTACATCGTAACCGTAGGTGTTCTGCTGTGCAATATACTTTAAGCCTTGACATTATGTTACTGTAGGGGTCAAATGTCGATTGAACAATTATAAGAGCCAAGCTTCCTATGCAATTTTATGCCATATAGCGCAAAAAATCACGATAAAAGACAGTCAATTAATTTAATTCATTTCCACTATAGCAACCAATAGACGCGCCTCCAATGCCACCAACACTTTAACTCTATACAAAAACAAATGATCAAAATTCACAGCCGCACCACAATGATCATCATCGACACCCGGACATCACGCGACGGAGCGCAGTGCAGAGAGACAGAGACGACTCACGCACCTCCAGGATGGGTGGTATCCCAGGACCTCCCCCCCACGGGAGTCCGTGTCCCAGGCACAATTTACAAACTCGGCCTCGCTTGCAGTCCTCCGATCGCTCTGCACCGTGAACCACCGCCGCTCTAGCCGGCGCACAAAAAGTAGGGGTGGGGGGGTAGATTTTTTTTTTCTTAAGGCGGATAACCAAACAACAATAATAACAACAAAAAAACCCACGGCACCAAACCACCGCAGAAACGGGACCGCTCGTCTGAGCAGCAGCAGCAGCCGCTGCCTTAGGGGCGACGAACGGTCCGCGTGTGTGAGCGCGCGCGCGCGCGCGGTGGAGGAACAGAAGGAGGTGGTGGTGTGTGCCGACTCCCGTGCCCCGTATTCCAGGGCACGAGGGTGGGCTCCAGCATTTCCCACTTATTTATTTATCTGCCTTATCTTTGTCGAATCTTAACCTCGCTTTTTTTTTTGGGGGGGGGAGAGGGATGGTGTGGGGGGGGGCGCCTCCCATCCACTTAAAGAGAGCGAGCGACGGGAGTGGTGGTGGTGGTGAGGCGGAGCGCCGGGTCGCACGGGAGAGGGAGGCACCGCTCCGTGATGAGTGCCAGATGGCTTTAGCAACTATGCCACAACCGTAATGGCTTTGCAGAGCTGTGCCAAGAGTTATGGTCCTGCAGCCTTGTAACCCTGTATGTAGACGGTGGCTTCCTTTTATGTTAAATCAAATAAATAAAACAATTCTCCCCCCCCTCTCCCCGATTGAATTGCAATCGTGCTATTATTGTATGTAGGTATGTAAGTTGAACTTCTTTCGCACCGTGCGTGGCAATACGGTTACGCACTATATGGTTGAAGTTCTCGCAGTAAGCAGTGCATCGCCCTGTGTCAGCGAGCAGTCCTTTTACGATTGCATCACACGTTTCTCTTTATTCACACTGGAGGCACACGTTGTTTTTTTGTATACGCCCTGCAAAGAGTCTTCGTCGTGTGGCAGGCAAACTAATTTTAATTGTCAGTTGATGGTGACCGAGCAGAGACCATCGACTTGCTACCCTCGAGGACTCGGAGGCTTGGAGGCCAGAATCGAACCCTGGGTCACCCGAGATGAATTCGACACAGGGAAAGTGGCAAGGTTGAGGCGAGCAGTGCTTGGCGGAGGAAAGAGAAACCTATTTGGTCGGGAGTGAATGTTTCACGAGGGTGCATTCTCTCTACCTCTACCGCCCCACGCGCTTGTCTTCGTGCAACAAAGGTCCACACTGCGTGGGTCATCAGTACCACTGGCTGCTGGAGAGCAAACACAACAGGGACGAGGGGTCACATTCACGGTACGGCCTGCCGAATGAAAGCTTAGCACCCCATTTAAAATTCTTATCGCCGAGTCAAGGATGGGGTTTGTTTTGTACGACACCCCCGTTTTAAAAAAGGTCATGCTGCAGGGTTGTCACACTGCCCTCCTGTCTCCGTGTTCGCCCGACAACAGCACCTCGCCGTGCACAACGGACCGCATTTACAACTACAATGCAGGATTCCAATGTGTTCATTTACGGAGGGTTTCCATACGACTGCGTTTCACAGTGCTACTCACGGAGTTAAAAGGGGGGTGTTTTATTCTTAAGTAAGGCGGGAATGGAATCACCTTGATACACGGGGGAATGTCAGTCACAGGCAGAGGAGGAGAGAGAGGTTTTGATCCTAAATATGGGGGGGGGGGGGGCATGTAGTCAAAAGCATGGATGACTGGGAAGGAGAGGGGGGCAGTTTCATAGGACGAGAGGAGCAAGCGAGATGGAGCAGCCTTGAATGCTGGAGCAGATAGTGGGTGAAGGGATGCAGGGGAAGATGAGAGCAGAGAGGTATGCAGGGTGCAAGCCCATGGAGTCTCTCTTGAATACGGTGAGGGCGATCTGACGGTTGACTCAGACTGGATTTGGGAGCGAGTGGAGGGGCGATGTGGTCTCGTTACGCGTGCGGGCAAGGAGTCTCGTGGCTTGGAAAGGAGCGGCAAAACGGTTCTGGTATAGAAAACCCCGTGCCGGAAAAATCAACAAGACACTCAGTTCTACACACTTTGGATTTGCGATCTCCTCTGTAAGTGAAACACAGCCTAACGGTCAGCTAAGGGGTAGGAGATTGGGTGCGATCAGAGCAAAAATCTAGATCGTTATGATCAGAATCAGAATATGTATTCATACTGGACGAATCCGACTAGTTATAAAGCTCCTTTTCACAGATGTCCAGTAGTTTCACATATGTCCAATATGATGGTTGCTCCGTGTAACCACAGCCAACTTCGTTTGCAGCTACCCTGGTTATACTCATAAAGTAACAAATAAAAACGTAGAACCATTATGAATAACCGTGAACCAAAGATTAATGATAACATCTGAGAACAATCAGCGGCATTCATAAAGCGACTTTTTCTCACTCGTGCTGTTCAACCAGTTGGTGTAATAAGCTATGACAATGTCACCATATATTTATTAAAATGAAATGTTATCAAGATATAATAGTGCCAAACGTTCTACTAAATTAAAAGAGGGCTTAACAGTGAAGCTCAGCGTGTGGCCGCGCTCGTACAAAAGACTAATTTTGGCCTCGGAATGAATATCAAAACAAAGACTCAAAGCCAAAGTGATGCCACATTGAGCATTTGAACACCAATTGGGAAGCTTACATCGCGCGAAACCTGTTTAGAAAAATGCAGCAGTTGGGGGGGGGGGGGGTATCGTAGGCAGTGGTAGATTAAAAGATTTCCATTCCTGCTTGAGTGCCTGAGTAACGGAGGCCCTTTTTGGTATTCCACGGGGATGCCGCTTGGAGCCCGTTTACACACACACACAGACAAACAATAACCACACAAAGCACAAGAGAGGGCCATGAACGAATACATTCTGATTGTTTCAAACGGGGGGAGGGGCAAGTGTGGTGCTGTTTTAAATCGGGGTTTAATGATACATCATCAAGCCATCGATTAACGCGGTGCCTTCGGGGACTTCACGCGCATTGCATCGCGTGGGAATCGACGCTTTCGATTTGCGCAAAGAATTCTCAAAAAAATTCGCTCGTGTTGCAATGAGGCTCACGGAGGGAACCAAACTACAAACGAGGCGGAACAAACAAGAAACAACGCGAGAGAGAGAGAGCAGTGTCTAAAAACGAGAGGATTTTTTTTTAAATCTCAGGATTGCGATTCGATTCAAGAATTTTGTAAACAGATTTTTTTATCCATTTGTGTTTAATTTATTTTTGGTATGTTGACTGACTAGTCCCCAAAGGGTGACATGAAGGGAAACAAGCGCTTGGCAGCGTAACGATGCAATTAGCGTGAACACACCTAAATGTTCATCCATAATGTGCTAGATTATGTTGCCAGATTATTAGGCTTGGGGCAATTATCATGTGCAAGCCACAACGACAGCCGATATTAAAACACAAAAATAACAACGAATAATATGCTCACAAATTAAAGCCAGGGGCTATGGTCCACTGCGGACAATAACATTTTTACTGATGTACATTTTCATTTCATGCTTATTATGGCAGGTAACAAGACATTTCATTCCTTTCTGAAGCCTGCAATCTCATTTAATACGAAACTAAAAAAATCACGGACCATAAAGGAGGGAAATGAATCTGGCAATGCAAACATGGACAACGTGACAAGATTAATGAAGATATTGGAGATACGGAAAGCAAAATGAGTGAATCTTCATTCGTATGGCCTGTTGCGGAAATACGCAACTGATTTTTGGAACGGCATTTTTTGTTTTAAATCGATGTCTGGGATAATCGGCATCGGGGTAGTTCGCTGGTGGATTGCTTTGGCGTCGAACGGTCTTCGTGGAGATCCCAGGTCCGAACCTCGTGGCTTCCCGCAATCACAACGACCAGCGAGCGATCGTAAACTGCGTCAAGACGTCCCACGGGCGACGTGGATCATAATCTGGTGCGCGAGTGGCGACGACGACGATGATGATGATGAATTCAGGACGAGACACGCTTCTTCGACCGTGCGGGTGATCTTGCACACAATGGAACGGTCGCCCCTTGCATTCGCTTCTTCCCGACGGGAAGACGAAACGTCCATTCCGCATCCGGTGTTGTTCCTGGCTGGATATCTGAATTCGATCTGCCCTTGTAAATGTTGTTTTCGTACGACAGAAGTTCTTGATTCTGGATGATCACAAACTGGGTTCTGGATCACCGCACACTGGATTCTGGATCATCGCACACTGGATTC
>CM025657.2:6191637-6203156 GCA_014621495.2 Entosphenus tridentatus
ATCGCACACTGGATTCTGGATCACCGCACACTGGATTCTGGATCACCACACACTGGATTCTGGATCACCGCACACTGGATTCTGGATCATCACACACTGGATTCTGGATCATCACACACTGGATTCTGGATTGGAGCCGTGCTTCAAGAATATTTGTGATATAAGAGTGTTCTGAAAAAAAAATTCACACGTGTACACGATTTATTAGTATAACATATTAGTTTACAAGATGCATGAAGAGCAACACAAATTACATGTTACATTTTGTTTGCAGTTTCAGCATAATAAAGCAAACCTTAACGCATGTTGTGTTTCTATGGGACCTTTTTGTGCCAGTATTAACATAATTCTATATTTGAAGTTTTAGTGACTGCAAGGATCCATACTCTTTGGTTCTTTTGGTAAAGTCACGTAGGTGAAAATACAAATAAAATTTAAAAAATACTTTTTGTTTATTTTTATTTTATTATTCTTTATTTTTATTTCATTATAATTTTCACCTACGTGACTTTATCGAAAGAACCAAAGTATTAACATAGATACATCCTTTGTCGTTTGCATCGTCCTTGTGTTCTTCGCATTTTGGGGTTCTGTGCTCTAAAGCACCAGTGAGACAGTGCCATGAAAAGAGACTGTCTCTGGTGTAGGCAAATCAGTTCCAAGTACAATGAATACATTATCAAAGCATAATTATTTGCACGTTATTACTACCAGTATTCGTGTTAATACAGACTCGATGCCTTGTAATATAGATGTCTAATTTATGTTTGATCATCTTGACAAAGGTACTTCTTGGGTTACTGCGGTGGATGGGCCCCATGATGTTCATGAAGGCCTCTATCCCATAACACCAGGTGACGGAGGCCACATTCTGCTGATCGATGCGGAGTTGCAAATAAGAGCAAGAGAAGATGACATACAGGACAGATAAGGAGGCATTTTCCTCTCCGCTACTTGTTTGACATGGAGCAATTTAAGGTAACGGTGACTCGGCTCAGCCACAAGCGTTAAAATAAATGCCTTCGAGGCACGACGGCGTGCACATTGACTCGGGGACAGGGAAGCACCCTTCGCGCAAATTGCTCAGCCCCTGAACAAAAAAGAATGCACCCAGCCAAGCCACTGGGCGATGTCAAACCGTGAAAAAAGTCACCCGCTGCGTTCCACTAAAAAAAGAAAGCGCGCGTCGGGTGATCGAATTGAATGTAGCCCCGAAAAAAAATCAAACAGCGATCCTTGTTAAAAAATATATATATAATAAACGCCTGCAGAGAAGTCTGCTTTTCAGGCTACGTCTGCACGGGGAGGGATTTACGGTTATTAAACGCTATAAGATATGACACTCTGGCTACACTGACATAGTGGCTTGCACTGCGACCGCAAAGCAAGCGACTGTAGATGCTTGACGTGGGCTGTAATGTACACGTGTGTGATATAAATATTAAAATAAGAAATGGATTGAAATAATGGACATTTTGTTGGGTAAACGTTAATATGCTTTTCTTTCCGTAAAGTTTCAATATTATCATACATATTCATCTTCGGCGTGCTCTTTTGAACTGCTGTAGTTTGTATTATAATGCTTGTTATTTTGGAAGACTAGTTCTCGTCACAGGAATGTGGAAATTCCGACTGGCGACAGACTACCAATGGGGATGAGCCCCAGACAACATTCAATTGAGCACGGGGCATTGACTTTTTACCATCCAAAACGATTTTTTCCATTGTAATTGTAATTATCCATTTCCAACTCCTTATTAACATTAACATAAAATATCGTAATTGCAATAATCATCATTCCATGACACAATTACATTTTCAAAAGACTTAACCACTTATAATTTCTTAAGCCTTGAAATAAACATTCAAAGATTGAGTGAGTGAATGAAATGTACAGGAAGACATTTGCACCTACTTTCATTTAATTACTTTAACAGGAACACTCGATGGAAATTAAATATCTTCGTCTCATTAAGATTCGACGTGCAGGAGTCTCCTTGGTTTCGTCAAATTGGGTGGACAAGGCATAATCAAACACGAGCTATAGGGACACGCCTCCATAGAGCCGAATCACGTGTTAAGATGCGCCGCTTGACACCAGGAGAAGAATAATGCCATTGGAACAATGGTGCGGGTGACAGGCCCTCATTAAATGAGGAACGAGCTCCAGCGAACAGGGGCCAATTTAGCTCATAAACGGAATATCCCGATGGGGTTATTTTCCACGTTTAACTTTTTTATGGTAGTTGTAAAAAAACAGAACAATCTGCAATATGTACAATCGCCCACTGCGTAAGCCATGTCACAGTTCCTATGATCACTGTTACATTGCTTTTTTGGCTTTATTTTGGTGATTTAAAAAAAAAATTGGTTTGGCCATGTTTGTTTGTTGTAGTACGGAGTTAGAATGATGGCCTTAATTTATGTTGTCTTGTGGTTGTTGTTGTTGTTGTTTGACTTGCATCCCACTAGGATTTTTGCGCACAGCGTTGGTGTACGGTGCTTTTTCTGGAATATTTTTTTGCTGTTTATTCCTGAATTTTCTGTTTGCACATAGGCACATAGTCACTTTAAGACGTTTTCTTGTTCATGTTTTTGCCTTTTGTTTGTTGCGGTTGCACCCGAATCAAGACCCGAATGGCTCACAGGGCTATACCAAAAAAATGAAACTTGAAACACCCCACTTTTGAGTTTGTGTGAGATATACGAATACAAATATATAAGTTAGGTCCCTTTGTCAATCGACTGTTGGATGAAGGAAAACGCGTCCTGTGATTGTCGTGGTGGCCGCTTGACCATACACTTCATCACGCTATATCAGCGCGGGTATGTGAAGGGAATGGCTTGATGGAATGTGTCAGATATTACTCGCCGCTGATGAGACTCGTGGGCGAGAAATCGAGTCCAGGGGCGCAATAACCGCTGTGCTACTGTTAAGCGTCGAGTGCATTTTTGCTGCCCTTTAAAATTCTCAAATTAGTCAGGCCACGGAGGATGCAAGGGCACAACTATCTCAATTAACAAATACGACGGTGGATGCTATGAAAAGAAAGTAATCACTCGGCATGTTTAATTGCTCATTCATCACGGTTCTTTGCATTCACGTTAATTACACAGGCGAGTCGCACGGACACCAATTTGCCCTCGATACGCTGGACCACGCTGCACGCAAACCCCCGAGTGCAGAGGAAGCGAAATGCGAGGAAGGGAAATGCTGCAGGGGCCAACACCTCGCGTGGAATGAGTTCGTGTCCACTGCTGGAAAAAAAAATCCGCTCAATATTAAAACGTAGTGATCACTGTAGTTTTGTGGCTACGTGGTGGTTAGCAGAGGGCAGTAGAGAAAGCATCCATTGTTGTATCGTAATTCTATGCTTCCGCATCTATGCTCGTTGCCTTCACAAACCCGCACTCACCAGCATTGGTGCAGTATGGCCAAATAACCCCAACGACCTGCAGAGCGTGACGGAGGCTCTCACCCAGCAGGGCTCTTACATGTATCATAAAGGCGATTACTTTTGTCAGCATTGCGCAATACACTAGTAACCCATTTACCAACGTCTTGTGTATGCCAGAAAGCGCGTCAGAATTACGCACAGAAAAAAAATACGCCGCTATTAAAACACGCCGTGATTTTACTACCGTACATATGCAGGCAGCCTTGAGGCTTTGATATACTTTCTAAAAGCTAAGCGGACTTTGGGTAGCTTGCATCTGGAATAAGGATGCTGCAGTGGTGCGATGGTCAGCACACGTGAGACAAGGGTGCACATGTCTTAAAGACTCCTCTGCCCACCCAGCAGTACGAACCGGGTACACCACATTTCGTCAATCGGTAAGGTCACCTATGGTGGGGTGAAGTGTGTGTGTGTGTGTACTTCCACCTCTTCCAAGGCATCCGGGCAGTGTGGAAGAGTAGGCCAAATACGTTGTACAGGGGCTGCCTCGAGAACCCTCTCGAGTGGAGACCCTTCCACCAGTAGTGGCGTGAGAAAGGAATTGCAGGGCTGCACCTTGATATGTGTCTACACATATGCGCTGTGCCGTTATAAGGTAGGAATATATACACATCAATCGTGCATGTAAAATCACATTACTTCTGCATGATGCTTTAGTTCAGTACATGCACCAGAGGCAACAAAGCATTATTCATTCATCAACATGATCTCGAATCGTGACAATTCATCACGTAGTATAGTCAAGGTGTGATTTGTTACATCAAGAAGGACAAATAAAGTCACGATGCAAATCATAAATTACTCAGAGTAGGTCCTGTTCTCTGTAAAATAAAATAAAAATGTGGAATAATGTGCTTCTGCAGGAGATACATGTTCACCTGTTCCAAATAGCGCTGGGTAATTAATTTCGCCTTCAAAATAAGTACATCAACCAGATTATCGCATCGCAGATTTCAATGCTCGTGTTACAATGGTGTGCCTTGCAGCAAGGACCTGGGTTCGATTTCTGACTCTGGTATCTTTCTGTATGGAGTTGCTTGTGTTCTTCCCCTGTTCCAAATGAATTTCTTCTGGATTCTCCAGTTTCCTCTCGTAAAAAAAAACGTTGGCCGAAACTACTGAATGTTTTCTGGACTCTTCTGAAAAAAAGCCATTTGAACTCAGTGCGACTTTAGTGGATAGATAAGTCAAAATAATAATTTCCAGGAAGGATGTTTTTCACGACTATTTGGTGAGCCAGGTTTCCATGCCCTTTCCCTCCTTGGTCCGTAATGTAATCCAAAGTCATTCAACCAAGACGTAACCACAGTGCAGCATACTGCCACAGATTTAGATAAACAAAATAAAACAAAACATTGCACCGATAATGGCCACAATGCAATCTCTAGTCAATCCACCAAAGTGGATTACATGGTATTATTAGACAAAACAAATGTTAACTGCCTACATTTTTGTACCTTTCTAAGGTGCAGTATTTATAGGTTAGATTACAACATTGTGTTAATTGCGCGTCTTTATTCCTGTGTTGTCTGGCTTTCTGCCTTCATTTTCACTTTCGTGGTGTGCTCATAATTAAAATTCAGCCCTTCAGGAAATACTGCAATCTCATTGGACTCTCGCCTTGCTATAATTAAAGGACTTTGATGAGGATGTGACTACGACTTCATATAGTCTACGGTAAAAAAATCAAGCCAAATGGACTGCGCCAAATCGATGATAGAATTAATTCGGTCTGTGGCTTTCGAGGGAGATTGATGCTGGTTTGGGTGGGATGGTGGATTTCATGTGCAGCTTTGGATGTGGACTGGACTGGCCTCAATTCTGGCTCAACATTCCCTGGACATCCCAGAGCACGTCCACAACAGTTAGAGTGATTGTTTCATCTCGAGATTGTGAGAGATATTCTAGATTTTAAGCTTTCGTGACTGCAAGGATTCATACTCTTTGTTTTTTTCCGTAAAGTCACGTAGGTAAAACAATAAATACAATAAATGAAAACTAAATTTAGTTGAAACAATAAATAAAATTAAATTGAGTTGTTTTCATTTATTTTATTTGTTGTTTTACCTACGTGACTTTACCGAAAAAAACAAAGAGTATTGGGAGAGATAGGCTGCAACTTGGGGGGGGGGGGACCCTTAATCCAGCAGTGGATAGACCAAGGACTGACGGTGACGATTGGCCCACCTATGCGCGCGAGGCTGCTTCGTATCGTGACGCGTGCGTTGTGTTGTCCCGTTGACAATGTTCCAGCACGTCTTCGTCTTCCCTTCTCCTCTACCCGGTGATATTGTATCGCCGGCACGAGTATGTAATGCACTTGGAGCCGTTTGTATTGAAGCCCGTAAATAAACACATGCAAATCATAAATACTATTCCACCGGGCGATCATTCCCACCGCGACCGGCGAATAAAATGCCTCTCCTGTCCACACAATCGACGCTAACGAGGGCATGTTTATAACGAGGGACAACCTGGGAGCGACGGGAAACCGGTGCTGATGTAGCTTGCCGGGGTCCTCCCTAACTCACCGGTCAGAAATGTTTATCAGCCGCTGTCAAAAGAATTGCTTCGCCGGTGATGAAATGAACACTTCATATGTGCCTCGGGCCGTCTTCTTTGATTTTTGGGTTCAGGTAATTGAAGGCTTATTTATTATCGGTGACGCCACAGCCAATTTAACGTAGAGGTCAAGAATGATTCTCTGTCGCCAAGTGCACGACAATGCACTTGATCACCGGCTTCAAGCCCTTTTCCACGAGCTTCCATACCACACGACTCGCCAAGCCGGCCAGGTGTGCACAGCGTCCAGAGCGGTCGGCTCGCAATCGGAAGATCAAATCGTGTTCGGGGTTCAACGAAGACCATTATCCGAGGTGGAGAAAGGATAAAAGGTGTAACCGCTTTCTGCAGAAGTCAACAGCGGTTGTCCTCTGGATATACTCATCCCCGGCACAGGAATGTGGAATTCTCACCATTGGCTCAGGGTGGTAAATGGGAAATGAGCACCGCTTCAATGCTCAGGAAGTCACCGACTTGTCGTTCCATTACTCGGTGAAGGGTTCCCCATGCCATGTCAGCACTGTGAATTGATTGACCATACTTCAACCAGGCTGGCCAGTGTTGGTTCGAAAAGTTAGGTGGTGGAGGGAAAGCCAGACTCGGTTCAGACATAAATCACCAAATCAAATTCACGTTGCTGGCCTCATAGCGCAGTGTAATAACCACTGCCCCGCTGCTCCAAGCCCCCACTGTTACCTAATATAACCGATCCATAACAATTTTGCACTGCATAATTATTATAAACTACCTTGAACCAATATTCAACACTTACATCAGTGTAATTTATTTTCACATTGATGGCTATGGATTTTAGGAAAGGCTATCAGGGAAGATTACCATCACTCCGAACACGTAGGACCATGTATTGTGGTTATAGGTGTGCTGGGTATAATACGAAGAGCAGAATTAGCTAAATTGAAGAGATGACAATGGTTGTGGCACTTATTTCTCCCTGTAATTCCATCTCCACAAAAAAAGCTTTACAACACAAATGCATGCATGCACTCACAGCTGACTGAAGCACACTATTTTAACTTGGCAGTGTGATGATTGCTACAATTTGTCGTTGCAATTCAATTCAAGAATCAATTCCTTTTTGACGACTCATTCTTACCGTCTCGTCTGCATCGGGGTTTTTTTCTTGCTTATTTGTAGACTTTTGTTCACTCCGCTAACCTCAATGTAACCATCTGTTATTATTTTACACATCGTGTAAATCATTCTCACATACACAATTTTGCATGACCATCAGAATTTATTTAAATTAATGAAACGTCACATGTCTACAGCACTGCTTTACTAATATTTATCTTATTTCCTTTATAAATGATGTATATGATCACGAGCGAACCACATGACCAACACAGCAACTATGAACAAGACAAATAGCAATTCGCATCTTTGCTCATGGCACCTGCATTGTGGTGCACACCTGACAGACTAGGGTTGGTGGATCTCAGAAATCGGTCAATTCCCTACTTACTGCGATGGGCATCAAGGTCGCAATCTTCTGGCTTGCCAGCGTATGGAAGTACAGCAATGTCCATCTCAATGAGTGTTAACCCTCCCCCCCGCACCCACCCTCCCCCACCAACAATCCCCCCCGGGTTCCCCCTCCCCTCCGACTCCCCCCCACCTTCCCCTCCCCCGACAAACCACCCCACCCCCCGCTACTCTCCCATGCTGTAGTTTTCACGAGATGCTCCGGTTTCCTTCCACGTGTATAAAAACTCAAATGGAGTTGGCCAAACATCCCAATATAGGGCCACAGAGCTTGGGCAATTGTTGACGCCGGTTCTGGCTGCCTCCCCCCTTGCCTGTGGTTTCGCGTACCTCCGAGGGCAAACAAAACACTGTGCATATAAAAAAATCCAAATTAAGGTTCTCACTAAATACAGAAAATAAAAACGTATATGTTAGACAAGTGTGAAACAATTGCTCACAGCTAGCTTTGATAAACCGGGACTCTATTCACTCACACAGCTATATACTTATGTTTGCCTTGCCGGGTAATACAAGTTTGGAAGGCCATTGGGCTGGCTGAATGATGGGCTCAAAAGTATTCTACCGTTATTTGGATAGAGGAAGAAAGCCTGTTTTCTCTCATTGCCCATAAGTCTCCCCGACGACCAATGTGGTGAAGTATGGTCATATAACCTGTGTTACCGACACGGCGTAGGGAGACCTACCTTCCTCCAGCAGTGGATCGACAAAGGTGCATACATTCACTCAACAATCCACAAATGATGCGACAAACTCATTTCTTTAGAACTGCTGTTTGTGTTTAGTTTGTTGTCCTTCCCCCGCACCTCCGATTAGCACAGTTGGCTACGTACGGTGCGAACAAAGTTCAACATACATACACACACTCGTTCAATCTAACAAGCAAGCACGTCACACGTTGGGTTGTGGACAAGCGGATCCAGCGAGCGGGTAGCTCCTTTGAGTTCCCTTTGTGTCGTCACCAGTGGGAGGCGCAGCATCGCATCTCTCAGTTGTCCAGGTGTTTGCACAGACGTCGCACTTTCTCCTTCTTGTTGCGGTTGCCATGCTTCTTCCAGGGCTTCCCCTCGGCGGCAGGGGCAGCCGTGGTGGCGTTGGCAGCGTGCGGCACCGCTCCGCCCGGATGTGGACCCATCAAGCCCCGCACGCCCTTGGTGAATGCCCTGACGTTGTCCTGTCAAAAGCGCACGGGCACAATAACAACGCTCAGGAGCAGAAAAATAGGAAAAGAGGATGTGGTGGTGGTGGTGGTGGTATCACTCGAAAGAAATAAAAGTCAAGCGTCTCCCCCTTGTTCCAATTTGTACTGGACGATGCTCATCTCGATTGGTAACCCTGAACCACTGGCGGAAATTCCACCTTTGTGTGGTCAAGGCCAGCCTCTCCATAGGGCAAACACTTAAACCAGCGGGGATGATAATGTCCACGTCACAGCAATGAGCAAACCGACCGAAGATCATGGGATCTGCACGTAGTAACGAATCACTCACCCGCACCTATTCAATTTATTTGCACGATTTGGCTATAACGCTTAGTTTCAAGAGTACAACTCTTAACGTGTTCAAGTCCCTTAAGCCTTTCCCGTTCCAAGACGACTACAAGTTGCAGGGTGGGGTTCCGTTCACCGCTGAATCTCGGAATGTGCAAGTGGTTCAGCATCAATTTTATTTAGAGAGGCATAGCTTTCGTTGTTTTTAAAGACATTGCACTCACCGCAAAGAACCGTAGCGACACGACCGCACTCTATGAAAGCTGATACAAAAGTGTGCCACACGCCCTCCCGCTTGGCCTTGTGTGAGCCTCGGTAACGATAAAGTTACTTAATTTTATTTTTCATTCCAGGTTCTGTTCAGATGACATATACTTACGGCATCGGAATGGAATCTGAAGAAAAACTGATGACGTGCATGTTACATCATCGGAACGGGGAAGGATTAAATATTGGGAATGTGATGGTCTCATATGATGGCCTAGCGATGGGGATGGGGGAGGATATGACCGGTTCAGATGTGACTTTACCACCGATCTTACCCATGTGTGCGTGACTCAAGACGCAGAGTCATAACACAACACTACTATCACTGCGCAACCGCTCCTCGCAGTGACCAACAACTGCACTAAAATAATGTTATAGAAATCCGTTATGTATACATGTTGAACTTCTTTCACAATGCACGTAGCCAACCGTGACCATCGGGACTAAAAAGCCAAAGCATATTGACGGACTGGCACACTACTGATATTTACAGCGCACACAGTAGCAATGTCAGGTGGTTTGTTCAGAGGCATCTTTAGAAATTAATCCAGAAGAGCCGTCCGGACTCCCCTGAAAAAAAATCACGTCTCAAAGGCCAGTTGAGAATTTTTTAGTGGTTTAATAAAAAAAATACTGTTCTTTTTACTGAGAAAGAGGTTTCATTTATTTATCTGTTACCCTTGTTAACCCAGGACCGCCTCACCAAGTCTCACAACTCTTTTTTGCAGGAGGATCCTGCAAAGTTTTTGCAGTAGGGGGGGGGGGGGGGAGTAATTTTCAGTATATTTTTGTTTAAAATTCAGAGATAAACATCCATCGGATAAGAGGGGTATCGAACAGCAGAGGCATTGCCTCAACGCGATCTGGCGTAGACACAGGGCTCTCTCTCTCACCTGATGGAAGAAGCTTTTGTCCACTTCGTTGACAATGCACTTGGCTTTGGAAACTTTGGGCTTGGAGCCCTGGGAACCAGAAGCTGTTGTTGGTTGATCCGGACTCAAAATAGCCATGTGCTGGTGCTGGAAGGCTTTGACGTCGAAGCCAGGCGGAGGGTAACAAAACAACAGCTTACCCTGCCACCGACACAAAAACATGCAATTCACATCTGATGCGTTTAATCGTTCATTGTTATTACACTCAAAATCAGTGTTGGAACAGTCAATGCCTACAGCATTGGGAACTGCTTAGTCTGCGTGTAATGTTTTTGTTTGTTTCATTGATTTGATCATTGCTACGCCTACAGCAAAGAGGTTCAACGCAGTGTGAATGACTGCGGAGTGGACATGAAGATGGCCCAGGACAGGAACGAGTGGCCAGAGGACCAAAAAGTTGTATGCCCCATGAGTGGGAATCATTTCAGCACTGCAACTGCTTGCTGAAGCCACTGTTGGGGGGAGGGCATCCACTTAAGTGGATATTTTGGCCTACTCTTTACACGCTGGCCATGCATCTTTGAAGAGGTGAGAGTACCTACTCTGTACCCCACCATATGTGAAATATGGTCAAATAGCTATGGGAGTCATCTAGGGTGGCATCGTAAGAATGGAAAACGATCCTGCAGGAACCCTCCAAGCTCCGATTACCTGTTATGTGTATGCTAAACTAAAACTATGGCACGTTTTATTTTACCAGGTAAGGCCCCGAGCTATATAGCTATTTTTCAGAAGTGTACTGGCCACAAATGATTGGTCAACGAAGTGGCTTATCATGTGGACATTTATAGGAGCCCAATACGAAAATCGCATGTTTATAAATGTGGAGGGAAACCCCAGAGGACTCGGAGAAAAATCCACGCAACTACGAGGAGATCATGCAAACTCCCCATATATACAGGCATTGTTAGGGTCGGGATCGAACCCACAACCTCTTGTATACCAGATGAGGTAGTTAACATCTCACTGCCGTGGCACATTATGTGCACATCAATCTTATCCCACGCATTAAAGGTTCTCCCTTGTAGAAATTCAAGTGCCTAGCACCGTTTCTAATATGAAATTCAGAGCATTCCTAACAAATAGCAGCAAATCACGTGCAAAATTAGGACATTGACAGCCGCTGGCTATGCCACACATTGGAATGTAAATATTTGGAATGGGTGTTCAATTAAGAAAACATGTGCAAGCCGTTAAGGACAGTGCACCTTCTTCTTGGTTCTTTCGGTAAAGTCACGTAGAAGGGAAGTAATAAAATAATAAAAATATTTTATTATGTTTTATTATTTTTATTATTTTATTACTTCC
>CM025657.2:6203556-6241526 GCA_014621495.2 Entosphenus tridentatus
TATTTTTATTATTTTATTACTTCCCTTCTACGTGACTTTACCGAAAGAACCAAGAAGATGAATTCCTGCAGTCACGAAAGCTTTAAATCGAGACAGTGCACCTGTTATCAATATTTACATCACGGTGAGAGCACAGATCTATTTGTACACTTACATGCATTCTAAGTGAATAACGGCCTTTTGCCAAATGCTCAAGTCGGTTAATTCAAGACTCGCTGGAACTATCATGTGATATTGAGCGGGAGGGTGTCAAGTGAATAAAATAATGAACCCCCTGGAACACAGCCGGGCACACAACCCAACTCGAAAACATCATTCACAGTGGCGGGGTGCTTGGTTGAGCTGGTCATGTCCCGAGATTATACAAGGCTGCTGCAAAATCCCAAGGGCACAGTAAGTCAGAAAGAATAAAAACACTGGGCACACCATTATGTGCAAGTGGGGAATTGTACCTCGAGTCTGTTGTGTGGAAATTAGGTCCGTATTTTAGAATAAACTCAATGGAACGAATAAAAGTTTTCATTTAAAAAGTGGTTTAGAGCTCCTGAGGCAATGGTATAAATTCTACATTTTCATGGCAGTGGCTCACATTATCCATCCATTCCAGAGGTACAACGGGCTAAATCAACCTCTGACCAGATTTCAAAGTCGGATGCTCTAACGCTGAGTCACCCAGCCAGATAACCTTCCTCCAATTTTGAGGAACACGTGGGGCTGTTCAAATACCCATCAACACTATTCTTCGGTGTTTACAGACAGAGATTATGATGAAGCAAGATCAGGATGATGCAACCGGATAATTTTCGAGGCACATATCAGCGTACAGATTCATCGATCAAAATCGAACCTCATGCTCACGATAAATGCAACTGATCATGCATGTGTGAAAATCAATAATTTAGAATTCATGATAATTCCATGCAGAAAACATAATTTAATTTACAGCTTGTCAATTCACTGCTGGATGAAGGCCTCCACCATTCTATTTTAGTCATGGAGGGTTGTTTGAACATACTTCACCTCACTGGTTAGAGTGGGTAAGTGAAAGCACTGGGGGGGGCCAAGACTGGATCAGATATCACTCGCCACTTACGAACCACTACCACGTTTTATGCCAGGCCAGTGAACATCGGTGGCGGACATTATCTGAACAAGGTACCTCCAATTAGCACAGTTGCCTATGTACGGTGCAAAAGAAGTTGAACATACGTACATACATAGGTCCTTTTTTTAAGCCAAGTATGTGTAGAACATTTTTATTTGGCTGGGTGGCACGGTGCCGACAGTAACAATAATGATTTGGATGTATTTAGCGTCTATGAATATGTGCGTCGCAATGCTCTGCCGTAGAGCTTGACGGAGTATTGCCTGCATTTTAGTCGATGACCTTCACCGAAACGAAAGATCAAAAAGAAACCGAACTGGCACTGGTGTTTGTTACACTATGTTCAAAAAGAGGGGTGGGGGGGGGAAGGGGGGGCTCCTTTAGTTTAAATCCAGCACAACCCTCTTTGCTCATTGTTTGTTTTTTTCCTTTTATAATCCGCAATTACACGAACGGCTCACATTAACGTAATCTTTCAAGATGTAGCGGGCAGATCTGGGCTGGTCAGGCTGTCCGTGTGCCGTCATGTAACCTCTCATGTCTGCGGGAGGGAGATAAAGGAGGAAAAAACAGTTTATCATAAATAAATAAATATATTAACCGAGTGGAAGAACTGCAAGAGCGGCGTAAAAAATTACAAAAATCGCACCAGCACCGTTTTCTGTACTCGGTCAAGCGCGCTCTAACACGTTTCCAAGCCAGGCATGCGTTGCAAAGGCAGATTATTAACAACCCGCGAGAGCGCTCATGCAAATATGCACACGGTGCAGTTATTTGCAGGGAAAAAAAAAGACACATGGACGGCTCAGTTGGCCTGCAAGTGAATGCATTAGAAGGAGCGTCGGTCTATTTATATGTTAATGTTGAAGCACGTGACGCCACACGCGTGCAGAATTATGTCACTCGGTAGAAGAAGGAAAAAAAAATCCGCGCCAGATGTTTGGCAACGTACGGTTAATTTTTCATCGGTGAAGTTCACGTGCGCCGTGTTTGCTTTCTTAAGTCGGTCATGGTCAATGGTCGCACAGCGCCGCCAATATTATTGACTGCTACGCGTTAACTCTAAAGCAATAACAGCAGGCACCACTTTGCTTAGCTATTCATCAGCGATTTGAAGCTTGCGGATTACATTCCGCAATGTAACGGGGGCATGTGTTGTCATTAATCCGATGGGCATTTTTGTTTAACAATAATTTTAGTTCGATTAGGTATAAAGCGATTCACAGATCAAAAAGGATTTTTTAAGCTTAAGATATAAGCACCGAATCGGTGTGCATGATTCTGTTTTTTTACGTGTGTGTACATTATACACAAACTATCATCATCACCATCACAATCCATGGGCAGCTAACCCGTAGTTGTCCACTGCACATCTCGTCATTTGTTTCCACTTTCCTCTGTCTTGTGCCAATGTGCTCAAGTGGTGGCCACATCTGTCTGGCACCAATCTCTTGTGATGTCTTTGTCAAGCCACTCTCTGTTAGGTCTTCATCTCTTTCCGGTTCATTCCAATTTTTCCCGAAACAACACACTTTTAAATTTTCGTGTTGTTAATGCTAATGATATATTTATGCTAATGACGTAGAGTAAACTGTATAAAATAAATATATTAAAAAGAGAAAATAAAACCACTGTGAACATCGGAAATAAAAAAAGGAATCGATTCACAAAATAAATCACGACTGCAAATTGTGATGATTCATCGAATCTCCGTGGGCGTTTACATGCCCAACTTCTAGTCAGTGGCAAAACAATAGGTCCTGACTTATCAGCGTTAATAGAACATTTATATTAAGCCACGGATTTTACAAGCGGACACGCATTTCACATGTTGATATAAACAACTTCAGCCTTAATGTATCTGACAATGCGCTTTTAAACGAAAAACAAAATCAACAGACCTATTTAACAACCACTCAGGATGTGCTCTAAGATTAACCGCGTCTGATCAGCAGTTTGCATGCACAAACAACTAAAACATTACATAACACTTTCAAACAAAGCCTTACAGTAAATTCGCTATTCATGAGCTGCGCATTATTTTTTATAAACGAATATATCCCTCGTTCACTGGCCTGGTCTCATCTGGTTTTCGTTACGATTGATCATTGTACGTTGGCTCGACACGCCACCGTAAATTCACCACCGCCACTGTGCGCACGCATGAATGCACAGGCGGTGGGGGACACCTCGCCATGCGCGCATTCTGACGAAGGCGCGGGGAGGCAGCGGTGTCGTCTTGCGAAGTCGCAGGCCAAAGCCCGGCGGTCGGCAGGGATACCCGGCCGCGGCCGTCATGGCCATGATTTAAGAAGTGCAGGGCTTGTGTCAAATCCACTGCTGGATGAAGGGCCTCCCCACTCCAACCGTGCCGGTCAGTGCGGTTTGGTCAATGCAAGAAGCACGGATGGCGGAGAATCGCAATGGCTTGCTCGCACCACTGCGGAGAACTCGAGAGAGGCCCTCCGGAGGGTTACATTGGCCTACTCTTCTACACTGGCCAGAAGTCTCGGAAGAGGTTAGCGTACCCACAACAATGCAATAAAATTGCTAGATACGATCATAACGTGAGAGGAAACTGACATCGCGATCGGTGTCGTATCGTGAACGTTAAAGAGGTGGCGTTTCAGGAAAAATGGAATACCGCGGCAAGGCGACACCAGAGGCAGCGCGAGACTCACATCCGTAGGCGGAGAGCAGCTCCTCCGAAGTCGGGGGGCGGTCCGGGTCCTCGTCCTCCCGTGGCCGCACAATGTTGATGCCGTAGGTGGCTTCCAACACGGCCCGGGGGATATGCTGACACACGTGGCGCGGCCAATTAAGAAATAAAAAGGTCAAGGTCGAGAGGTCGTGTTGTATCGAGGCCGTTTATGCCACCCACGCTTGGCCGTTGTTTTACTCCTTCTGCTAGACCTTGAAACTGTAGCAAATTTGACACGTGACCTACAAGGGTCGTCTGTTAAACTCATCATCACCACCATCATCTGGCCGTAGGGTCTTCACCTAAGTTGACAAGTGCTGACTGCCACTCCAGTTCCTATCTCGGTAACCTGCCCTCCTCCATCCCACACCAGTGACCCACAAATCACATTTTTTGTTTGTTTAACGTGTGCTTCTTTCCTGATATTGTTACGCCAAAAAAAGGCCTGAAGCTTACATTAAAATCGCTTTGTTAAAGTGCAGTTGATAGCTGCGGTAACGTGCTAGCAACAGAATTCGTTTCGTTTCTCGCTTTCCTCGATCTGAAGGCTGGCCATGAGACGGAGTCTCCTGAGCCACAGGGCTCTCGGTCTTCGGCAGATCTTGTGAGGTGTCCCACACTGAGCCCTGACCAAGCAACTTGCCTCATCAATCAAAGTTTTTTTTCTGGCCTCAGCCTGGCTGACCCAGGCTGAGGCCAAGGCTGGTCCTCATTTCCCGCACCTTCGATTAGCACGGTTGGCTATGTACGGTGCGAAAGTACTTTCAACATACATACATCTCCACTGATTACCCAGAGCAAGCGGAGGAAACATTCCTATGGTGGAGACTCATCTATACACAGGACAACCACAAGTAACTTTATATCTATGGTGCGGAGTGGCTAGGAGAAAACAGTACAGCAGTGGATTTAATCTATCTGTGCAGATCGTTACATAATATTCACTTGTATGTATGTTTGTTGGAATTTTCTCCAGGTACTCTGGTTTCCTGCCACATGCCAAATGGAACCAAAAGTGGAATTTTGCCAAACATCACAATGCAGGACCCTCCTAAAAAAGATCCCGAGACTCGCCAAGACTTTTCCTGGTAAATCTACGCCAATTTGTGAGAAACAAGTGACTGGGTAATATATAGCAGGGAACAACCCTCAAACTCTGCACAGAACGGTGTGCAAGCTACCTTCCGTACTACTGATACTGGATTTCTCAAAACCCTGCACCTATATCATGCTTCACCACTCACGTGTGTGTACACGTAAAGAGAATGGGTCATCGGGTACAAGATCATTACATATCTACAACGTCTTCCAGTACGATGATCTTTCAAATCAGTAACAAAAAACAGCCATCATCTATAGTGACGATAAAATACAGCCATTTAGAGATTAAAAGATTAATATTAAGACAGCTTATTGCTGCTAAGTGTAGCTAAAAGCCTTTTAAATGGTGTATATTAAGATTAGTTTAATTATTTTGTTCCGCGTCATAATAAAAACAAAATCAGAATATAAACAACATGCAAATTGATCTTGATCTCCCACGGCAAGACATTCCAATTGAAGCCTAAAGTGCAAACGATTAGGATATTGGAGACAACCTGGCCATTGCAGTATGCCACTGTGTCTTTGTATCATGTTCATCCGTGAATGAGTGTTCATATGTATGCCCATGTGAATCGTATACATTTTCTATACCTAAATAAAAACAGCGGCAAGGTTCTAAGTCACGGGGAGAATGCGTTTTTCCCATATACACTATAATAACTAATCTCCAGCCTTGACAGTCGTACGTAATGGTGTGCCGTAAAAAGTCAATGATATGGCAAGAAACATCACTCAAACCTTACTACGTGGTGGTTAAGAAAACTCCCAAACTCGATTCTCAGCTGACATTTTCGATCGGCAGTGCAACGGGCTCTGGGCCGGCTGGGGCATTTATTTATTTCATTTATTTATTCATTCCCATTTTCATTTTGCATGCAATTACATTTTGATTTAAATATAGCATTCGGCGCATGGCCGTGGTGAACATTTACATGCTCGTGCCTACATATCGCGCCTTCCACAGGCCCTTCAAATGACCTCCGTGTCTCTGCCTATCGTCCCATAAAACATACACAGGCACTCCACAGCGCCCGATTCCCCCCACGTTGTGGTTGACCGATCCACGTCATGTTTTTGTACTGTTTGTTGCTGCAGCGTTCTTACCCGCCCCGACTAGACATCTGTGGAAAAATAGCTTTATAGCTCATTGGATTCCTCCAATATAAATAAATATTCTTATTCTGATGTTGGTCTGCCTCTCCTATCTCGGATAATCCCCACAAGCTGCAATGAATCCCTCACCAACCAGTGGACCTACATAAGAGCTGCACATACGTTTCTGTGACAGAATGCCACATGAAGCCACCACTGTATTCAAAATTACATCCCTATTGCTTGTGACAAAAGAGCACGTATTTGCTCGAATAATTAAAAATAATTATAATACTTTGATTACGATAGTGTTCCCTTCACACGAAGGCATCTCAAAAGCGGGTTTAAAAATGAGACATTTATCACAATACGCTTAAATTAGGAAAATTACAATAATAATATTTGTAACACAACAGGACCGCTGTGGGTCTCCTCCTTTTGTGTGAGGCCCCGGGGGCAAACCGACCGTTTTGTCCGCCCCTTCGGCAGGGTGGAAGCTGTACGCATTTGCCACACGATCGCCCGTGTATTGAGAAGGATATGAGGGAGACGGGAGGCACGTGGTCTCTCATCTGGTCGATGGGAAGAATGCCGCTGCAGGCCATCTCCGCCTTGGTGGACACGAACGAGGGCATGACGAGCCCCGGGCAGTCGCACAGGCACAGGTCGGAGTCGACAAACAGCGTCTGGAGAGGAGACACGCGGACACACGCGCGCGCGTCGCCACGTCGCAGCACACACGCGTCAAGTACTCTGTATCGGGAAAGAGGATGTGCGTGTTAGTAGAGCCCTTTGTCATGTATAAGCTATGGGCATGCATATTTCAATATCCCGTAATTTAGCTGCATTGGTGCCATGAAAAGAGTTAGAAAATGGTTTGTGTGTCTTAAAAGGAATAGAGCCCTTGTATGATGAACTTCTTTCGCACACCGTACGTAGCCAACCGTGCTAGTCAAAGGTGCGGGGGAAGGACAACAAACTAAACACAAAAAGCAGTTCTAAAGAAATAAGTTTTCAGTTAAGATTTAAAGTGCATAGCTCCAGTGGCTTCCTAATATCGGGAGAGCGTTCCAGACGGCCACAGTAGCGCATCTGAAAGTGTGCGATGTAGTGACCGTCTTTGTTCAATGGTTAGCCAAAAGCCACTGCGAGGATGAAGTCCGCTTCTGGATTACGCCCCCCCCACCCCCACCCTATGCCGCATTGGTCGTGGGGGATCGTTTGAACATACTTCACCACCCTGGTCAGGGCAGGTTCATTAACTGTACTACTACTACTACTACTCACCACATGATTTCAGCAAATTGCCGGAAATCAAACTCAGGTCAGGGAACAGGAAAGTGGCCATCTATGATTCTGGGCTCCAACCTGACCTGAGACAAAATCACTCTAAATCATATCTCAGAAGCCACGATGAATTCAACCTGGTTAATACTTGGCTTCGAATACCAGGCATTGTAGACTTTGGCAAAAATGTGGTACAATTTTTTTTTTATCCATCTGTGCAAAGTGCAACACTCTCATAATAAGTCTTTACGCTTTTGTGCTTCACACCTGATGACGGTTGCTTGTGTTGCGATCGAAACGTCGTGATCTATTATTTTTTCTACCTACGTGACTTTACCGAAAGGACCAAAGAGTATGGATTCCTGCAGTCACGAAAGCTACAAATCAATAATAGTCTTCCTCCACGTATTATAGTTTACTCATACAAGCCAAATACTTATTCATGGAATTGTCCAAACATCCCAATGCAGGACCCACTCAAAAGTGTTGAGACTCAGCAGGGCTTTCCTGGATGCAAAAACGAAATTATTAATACTTGTTTTGTCTGTCGATGTAGGATTATATTTGTACAAAAAAATTACCGAATATTAACAAGCGCGAGTACTGCGTAGCCTGGGTCACCTTCTCCCACTCTACTCTGAACTAAAAGCATTCGGAAAGCCTCATATAACCTGTTCTCTCCCAGAAATCTCTATCGTGGGGAAATCGTATTTAAAACACTTCGCTCACCAGTTCTACTAAAAACTCACTCAAAACAAAATAACGTGCAATAATCCACAAGTTAACACGAGCACATGCCTTCTCCATTCACCACAGCCTCCCATAATCCCTGACCCCAATCCTCAAAACTTAACCTGACCCATGACCCATATCTTAATCCATACCACCAATATGCAAACTTAACCCCGACACTTAAAATCACAACCCTTTAAAGGTGGGTTCGCACTCTGTTCTAAACTCCGGATAAGAAACTGCCACATGTTCTCAATTATGTGAGACAACTGCACGCCACCACAAGTGGTGTGTCACATGGGGAGTGAGATACAGTAAAACCTTGGATTGCTTAACGTCACATGAATGGTACCAGAAACGTTTCAGAGCCCCTTGGTTTTGCTGGCTACCGGGTTCATTTAACCCTTTGTTTCAGTTTTTCTTCCCATTCATCCTGAATCGATGATGTACTGGTGCATCATGTACAGCTGCATCATCGGAACGGAATCGGGGAAAAAAACTGATGACGTACACGAACGTCATCGGAAAAGGAAAGGGTTAACATGCACTCGCATATTCCAGCCAGCAGCATGAAGCCCGTTTTGGCAGGTCGTATGCGGTGGGGTAACTTGTGGGTCCTCCCACCTCTTCCAAGACATCTGGCCAGCATGGCGGAGTAGGCCAAACTATCATCAAGAAGGGCACTCCAGGGCACTCTCCATTGGAGGTCATTCTGCCAACAGTAGTATGAGAAAGAAATTGCAGGGCTGCACATTTACTATTTTAAATACTCGGAACTTCACTTGAAGTGAGGCCGAGGTTGCCATTACACTAGTCACGTGTGTTAAGTGACCCAGTGTCTAACCCATACCGTAAAACATTACAGGATTTGTCAAACTAAAGGTTCTTAAATACAAAGCATTCGAGTGTTCGAGTCTCTATGCAAGTCTAAAGGTCTCTACGTGGGTCTCTATGCAAGTTTATATATGCAACATATGCAAAAAATGTCAGTACAGCAAGGCTGACACTATGCACATTTGTAGTGTAATGGCTTTTAAAAATATTATTAAAATATCATTGCCTGTGGCTGATAAAACTGTCAGTTGGACGTCACAAGATTCCGTTTCATATTTTTGCGGAGAGCACTTTATTTCAGCAATATCTTCTGTTTATGGTAAAACATTGCGCAGTGCGATAGCATGTGCCATAACCTACATACCACCACAAGTCTGTATTCACGGCATGTTTGAGTCTATGCAAGACATAACTTCACTCCATGTCGAGGATAGAGAGCTAAGGGAGGTTTAGAAAAACATTACAGTTGATCCTTCCAATATTTTTTTTTATTTTCTGTATAAATAAAGATTTAAAAAAATACTTTGTCAACTCATCACTATATCTAAATCAGCTCAAGTCTCCCGTAAATGTACGTATGTATGTTGAACTTATTTCGAACTGCACGTAGCCAACCGTGCTAATCAGAGGTGCGGGGAAAGGACAACAAACTAAACACAAAAAGCAGTTCTAAAGAAATGAGTTTTCAATCTAGATTTAAAAGTGCATCGCTCCGGTGGATTCCTCCCACTTCAACAAAACATTTTCTTGCTGTGGTTTTCCCACCTGATAATGATTGCTTGTGTTGCAATCGAAACGTCGTGATTTAATTTATTTTATACCTACGTGACTTTACCGAAAGAACCAAAGAGAAGGAATAGTGTTCCAGACGGCGGCAGAAATGCAAATAAGAGCGCGCGAAGCAGTGACCGTCTTTGCTCAATGACGAACCAAAAGCCGCTGCTGCGAGGACGACCGGAGTTCGCGTGATGGTTTATGCTCCTTGATGAGATTAGCAAATCACGTGACATCTCTGTGGCCACCCCCACTTCCTTCCCCTTTCCCCGCCCCCTGTGAAAACAGACGCTCCTCTTCCGTGCAGCTCACTTCTGCTCGCTCATTCCTTCTCTCTCTCTCTCTCTTCCCTCCCCCTCTTATCACTGGCGTCTCATCCCCAACATTAACACGTTATCCTTGACTCTACTCCCCTTCCCATGGTGTGTCACGGGTAAAAAGTTGCGTTGCTCATATACATCACTGTGCATACAAAGCACGGCAGCTGGGATGGTTCCCTCAATGAGGTGAATTAAATGACTCCTAATTTCAACTGGCTTTTTTAATGGGCAATTACTCTGGCCCATTTAATAATGGCGGCAGCTCCCACAGCATTCTTCTTTCTAAAAACAGTGTGGAACAGCAAAAAAAGCAAATGCACGTAGCTCTACTCTTTGGTTCTTTCGGTAAAGTCACGTAGGTATAAAATAAAATAGATCACGACGTTTCGGGCGCAACACAAGCATCGTGATCTATTTATTTTATTTTCTACCTACGTGACTTTACCGAAAGAACCAAACAGTATGGATTCCTGCAGTCACAAAAGCTTCAAATCAAGATAGCATGTAGCTCGTGTACAACCAAAGGCGAGAAATCATGAAATCAACGGCATGCAACTGCAGACAGAGGCAATATTATAATTAGGACTTAATCCACCAGTAGGCAGAGATGGGTTGACAAAAGAAAACAAACTGAAATTCAGCTAATAGTGAATGCTTAAAATCAAGAGAAAGGCAAACTGTGCTTTCCTCTAAATCAGGCCCGAATCAATGTTCTCATTGTTGATTGAGCGCCCGCCTTCTGTAAAAGATTGCCACAATGGATTAAAATCTATCCCCGGGTATAAATCTTTAAGGAGAAAACTATCTTAGTATATTGAGCCAGTTTGTATGTCGCTTGTAATGCACTGGGGCTCCCCAGGAATCCACAGAGCGGTTTGTTTGCAAAGATTCATGAGCAAACACCTTCGGCGTTGATTCAAACCATGAAGTTAACATCTTGGGGGAGAAGGTGTTCTCGTGTTGAAGCTTTTTCCAGCCTGAGCCGATTTACAAATAACAGCAAAATAAAAGTATTTAGTTGTATTAAATCAGTGTCTGTGCTTAACTCAGCCACACCCACCTAAGGGGGTTGAAGAGATTTGAGGTTTTAGTGAAATGTATACTACTAATTTTGAGACTCGAACAGTCCAATCTCATTAGAATATAAACAAGACCTACTGAATAAGGTTCTTGGAAAGGGAATGCCTACATCTTTTTTGTCTGTACAGTAAAACCTTGGATTGCGAGTAACTTGGTCTGCGAGTGTTTTGCAAGACGAGAAAAAAGTTTAAATAAATATTAATTTGATAAACGAGCGAGGTCTTGCAATACGAGTAGTACGTGTGTACGCTTTGTGTGCCGAGCGTCACGTGATCACAACTGATATACGAGTGCTTTGGATTACAAACACGTTTCCGGAACGAATTATGCTCGCAATCCAAGGTTTTACTGTATCTCAATATTAATATCACATTGTCCTATCGGCGTCGGGTCTGAATGAGAAGAACTATCCATTCGGAAAGTTGCGCAAAAGCAGTGTCACCCAAGTGTTAGAGAGAAGCCCGCTGAAGGAGGTGTCACAGGATTACCTTGGGGATTCCTTCAAGTGACGACTAGTTATCCACACGAGGGGTGCTGCACTTCCCATTCACAATTGTTTGGCACATGGTAGACGAATTAAAATATTACATAATGAAAATATTACATAATGAAAATATTACACAATGGGAGTGCTCTTCCAAATAACATATGGCAGTTTAGCAGCATACTCTTTGGTTCTTTCGGTAAAGTCACGTAGGTATAAAATAAAATAAATTAAATTAAATCACGACGTTTCGGGCGCAACACAACTGCCCGTCATCAGCGGCATTTGTTCAACAACCCTGACTAATGTTGAGCGTTTACTTGTTTGAACAAATGCTGCTGGACAATATTGGTCTGGAAAACCAATGTATATTGAAAGGTAAAACAGAGTTAATATATATGTGGAGGTAAACAGAGGGATGTACATTTAATTGTCATTATCGTATGTTATACTTGCAAAGAAAGTACTTGCGTTTTTCACCCTCTAAGACAGGGGTGGTGAACGTCCGGCCCACGGGCCGTATAAGGCCCGCAAAATCATTTAGCAGTTCCAGCCATCACATTGGGGGTGAGTTAATTAAATGTTCGACCAAATATAACAGGCTAATCTTTCAGTTGATACTTTTGTATGGCCCGCGAATGATGTTATTAATGTCCAAATGGCCCTTGGCAGAAAAAAGGTTCCCCACCCCTGCTAAGAGAACAAGTTTAACAACAAAAAAGTAATGTAAACTGGCCTTCAGTAGACAGTACAAAGCATGAATTGATACACAAATCCATATGCAAGAACAGGAAAAAGAATGTTGGTTATGAATACAAGGTCCAGGTCAATTGAATAACAGTAATCTTAAAAATACCAATGACCTTGGGGTGAAGTTATTGTATATTGTTGTAAAGGGCGTTGTTTAGAAAGCAGTTTGCGTCAAGAGTGGGAAGGAAGACGCTAATTGCACAGCGTCACTGTGGGGCAGCAGTGGGGGCGACAGTCCAGGACACACGAGTGGACCGAACAATTTCTCATAGGAGGCGAGGTTTATACAAAACTCAAAGCTTCTTCAGCACATACATTGCTTTTTTCTTGTTTCTAAACAAAGTATCGTCGAGTTGCAAGACGGCCCGTGGATTCTGATTTGGTGTGTTTGACCAACCCACTGTACATTTGGCGTGTCAAGTTTGTATTAAAAGATTCGTATGATATATAAACAGGTTCATAAATAAATAATGTTGCTTTTAATGGCACATGGGTATGCAGCATTCGTGAGGCTTTCATTGGTAAAACAGCTCTGTTCTTTATCGTCTTGACTCCTACCACCAAAGACAAAGATCAACCGTATAGCCATAAGAGACTGTCCGAGCGAGTGCCGTTAGCAAACACCTATGAAGGCCGGCACGGCACATAAAGGGGGTTTGTGGCCAGCACCACACCCAGCCGCCTTTGTCTCGCGAGTGGCAATGTTCACACAGCGCACCAGGTATTCACTTGAGGCTGAGTCAATCTAGGGGGAGGCCTAGTACCAGCCAAGAAAATCATCACCGGTGTTGGCCGTGAGCAGGAATCGAACCATGCTCACCGGGTTCGCAGAAAAACGCGCCAACCGCTCCCCATACTCCCACCACTACCACTACCCAAAACTGCAATGAACCAACACACGCACACAAAGGCCAGGGTTGACAAAATACCTGGAAGTGTTTGGTCCGCCCTGGTGTTGCCGACACTGGGACCTTCTTGTTTTGCAGGATCGTGTTTATGGTGGAACTCTTGCCAACGTTGGGGTAGCCAACCTAGAGTTACAGAGCACACACGCGCGCGCACACACACACGCGCACACACACACACAAACAAAAGGGGTCACAATTGCAAGTACGTAATTACCAATTTCACCGGGGTAATGGAGTCATAATTTCCCACAAGCACACTTATGCAAGCAGCAAGCTGATGGAAATCTCCATAATTGTCCTGGTTAGGTTTTTGTTAATGTTTTTCTAAGCATGAAGATATGAGGACTGCCATATCAGCCTATAGGCACGAACAATCACCAGCCATCCATCCGATGTTTTAGTCACGGCACGAGTTAAAGTATCAACTTAATCACGATGTATAGAATGCGCAAGCAGCCGTCTAAGTGTTTGAAGATGTAATGCTAAAAGAAGTAACGTTCCTTACCATAAACACAATAAATCACCGCATAACATCTAAGTCTAAAGGACTTCAGCATTAGATCCTTACATGGGTTATCTGGAGGCCCTATCTCATTGCATTCAGTTTACAGACATGCTGTAACATCTCCTTCTCAAAAAATTTGAACACCAAGCACCTGACACATAAATAAATAGGTGCATTTACGACAGCCTCACAATCTCACTTGCTAAAGTAGAAATTAAACATGCGGTAATGTTAAATTACACAAGTGTATGTTCGTAGGAGAGTGCGCCGGTGTGCAGTTTGGTGCAACGTGACAATCAATCCTGGTTGATCCAAATCATCAATAGCAATTCCAATTAGAGCTTGGGCTTATTTGGTATAGCTCTGAGCCATTCGGCTCTTGAATCAGGTGCAACCGCAACAAACAAAAAACAAAAACATGAACAAGAAAACATCTTAAAGTGACTATGCACAAACAGAAAAATCCAGGAAAAAACTGCAAAGTCTTCCAGAAAAAAAGCACCGTACACCAACGCTGTGCAAAAATCCCAATGGGATGCAAGTCAAACAACAACAACAACCACAAGGCAACTTAGATTAAAGCCATCATTCTAACTCCGTACTACAAAAAAGATGGCCAAACCAAAAAACGTTATCGAAATCACCAAAATAAAGCCATAAGCAATGTAACAGTGATCATAGGAACTGTGACCGAAATTTAACAATAAACGACAAACAACATGTACCACCAAACCCTGTAGCCATAGCTGTCTGCATGAGTCACTCCACAACAGCAGGCGCATCAGTAGCAGTATCAAAAAAATTCAAATGCACCTTTAAAGATCGGCACACTAAATCAAAACACAAGATCATACGTTGCAGCGGTCATCCGGAACGAAAACATTTGATTTTAGGCCACTGAATAGCAGTGGCAGCTAGGGGTGTAAAACTCTTAGAGAGCAGTTTTGAGTGAAGATCTCATAGGTAGTGATTCAAGTTGCAGTTTATTGGCAAAAGCATTCCAGTCCTTGAGGGTCTCAATAGCAAAGGCCCTTCCTGCAGTATTTGTACGCGTCTCCGCACGACGCGTTTTCGCTGTAATGCAGTTCTTCTATTTGAGAACACTTTTCACACAACGCAGAACGTTTCCATTACAATGCGGTTTCCGATCGGTCGACAACGAACTACTTTCTCGACGTGCGTGGCGAAGCGGTACGGGAATTCTGGGTACGCACGCGGAATGATAGGGTTGATTGGCGGCATACCCTCATCTCAGTACTTTGTCACGCAATCGCTTAACGAGGCACTTTTCAGGAACGCATCTGCCGCGTTGTATGTATGTTGAATTCCTTCCGCACTGTGTACAGTAAAACCTTGGATTGCGAGTAACTTGGTCTGCGAGTGTTTTGCAAGACGATCAAAAAATGTAAATAAATATTAATTTAATAAACGAGCGAGGTCTTGCAATACGAGTAGTGCGTGTATACGCTTTGTCTGCCAAGCATCACGTGATCACAACTGATATACGAGTGCTTTGATATACGAGTGTTTTGGATTACAAACACGTTTCCGGAACGAATTTGCTCGCAATCCAAGGTTTTACTTTATACCCAACCGTGCTCATTGGAGGTGCACGAGAAGGAAAATCGAAGGTGCAATGCAAGGACAGGAAATTACTATATTCTACCCACTGACGGATTGAAGGCTTACATACGTTGTTGCCATCCCCCGCGATGTCATTCCATCCAAGTTCATGACGCATGCACCGAATCACATATGTAAGAATCGATTTTTCATTTTTTTACAATTCGTATATGTTTTGTATTTGATGGGTTTACGTCAACCCTGCAGCAACTATAGGCGCTGTCAGTCACCGCAATGTTAGAAACAGGTATCGACTGAGAAACAGGTATCGACTGAGCCAGAAACGGGGATGTGTGAATTATTCTACCCCTCATGAATAGCAAAGCAAGCTGTAGAGAGAGAGAATAGGAACATTTCATGATCGTTGGAGCGATAATGATAAATCATCAGGCACTCGGGTGGCTATTTTTCACAGCGCTTTGCCTGTCCAGTAAAAGTTCATTAGATTCCTGTAATTTTATTTGAAAGAGGAAAAAAAATGTTTTCCTTAATGTGTGGACAGATAAAAGGGGAACAAACACTCCAGGATATATTTATAGCCCGAATATAAGCAAATAGTATAAATAATTACAATGATAAAACAATAAACACACAATTACAATATCTTCAAAGAAGAAAACTTGAACTCACTGCTCCGCCAACTGAAAGTTCAACAGATACGAATATTTAATAATCAAGCCAAGGCTGTGAGCTTAATTACGCTGTGTGCAAAGCAACGGAAATTGCAGATTTCTAATGGGAATTTTGCAGGACAGCAAGCGCGCTGCCCAGCAATTTTCTCAAAATTACTAACAATCATTTCAAATTACATGTTACACTCGAACAAAGTACAATCCCACAGATCACAAAATAAGAATGTGCTCTTTTCCGCTACAAAGACAAAAACACGCCGCTTTCTTAAAACTGCCCATCAGTTTCAAACCGCCGCAGAGCCAGGGATAGGATTGCAAGAAGCAGCGCCTAAACTCAACAAAATAATGTCCAACGTCGAATGTGAACATCGGTTTCAGATCACGCGAGTCGGCTTCGATGATGCCGATTGTTCAGCGCCGAATGAGAAATGATTGGAGGACCCTGATCAGCGCCGTTTGAAATTAAGTCCCTTGCTCTCGAGCCGCAAATATTGAGAGCAGAGTGGCGTAGGAAGAGCGAAGATCGCAGCATGATTACTGGCCGCGTTCGTGAAAATGCTGACGGGAGGCAAACAACGCGATGCGGTCTGGATTTATATAGCATCTGATTGCGGCCTCGTCTCAAACAGAGGGGGGAAGATGTGAGAATTAAGAGCAGTTTAAGGGGAGACAACGTTTTTAAGCATTTTTTTCAAAGGGACAGGTGCGAGGGCTAGTAAACTAGACGGTACAGAGGCAGAGGGGAGGGGAAGAAGATGGCAGGATGCCAGAAGGCAAATCTCCTTTCGTGCGAAAGGTAGGTAGTAAATAAGCAGTGTTTCTATGGTCACGTCGAAGGGCGGCGAGTGAGCCAGTGGATATTCTTTGTTGTTGTAACGTTCTGACCCTGCCACGACTGGATATCTGTGAAAAAGAGCTTTAGCTCATCGGATTCCTCCAGTATGCACAAACACTCTGTTTCTGGATAGCTTCTTCACAAGTAGCCTCACGGTGAATATCTTAGACGCCACCGACGAATGACCGAAGCGAGCAGTGGCGTCCCTATTTGGTCCATGCTTTGAGACCTGTGACCGCAGTCGCACTGTGGTCTCTTCTTAATCGTCCATCGGCGCAGGAGATAGCCGCATCTGCCACGTGGCTTTGCCCTATCACATCACGGTACAAATGAGGATACTGCAGGGTGAGAACCGGAGAAGAGGAAAGTCTTGAGCCTGCTTTTGAACAGGAGAGAGTCAGCACTCCAGATATGGAGGGGGACATCAACAGAGAAGGGGCGACACTCCGCCTTGACTCGAGGCTCATGTACAGTATTCATTGTCATTTACGAACTTGCTATCCGCGCTTTTGGCTATCCGCAAATCGCATCCGGAAAGCTACACGACTGCATCGAGAGAGAGAAAGAAAGTGATGAAATAAAGTGATGAGATGAAGTAAGTTCAATTATAAACTTGATTTGAAGCTTTCGTGACGGCAGGAATCCTGGTAAAGTTCGGTAAAGTCACGTAGGTAGAAAAGTAAAACAAAAAATAATATATCACGACGTTTCGATCGCAACACAAGCGGTCGTCCTCAAGCGGAAAAAATAATCCAGCAGTGGAACTGCTGAACCAGTGAGAGAGCTGTTACAATAAGAGGTTATATATGTGGCGATGGGCAAGCAAGCGGGGTCTGAGCTGGAAAGGAATTCCATTCCCGGACGCAAGCACGTCAGTTGTGTTAATGGGGGATATTAGAGAGAGAGAGATTAGGGAGAGAGATTAGCATGAAATGAGCTTTCATCGCCGCATAAAAGTATCATCCCCGCATATGCGCACAACAGCAGTGTTCATGGGAGATTAGCACTATGTTGATGGGAGAGATAAGGCAGGGAGATTGGGGGGATTAGCAAGTTAACGTCAAGTCTATGTGTAACACAAGCTGCGGCGCTGCCAACTGCGCTGTGAGGCAAGCGCGTCCACGCAAGGGAACCACCGCAACGCTGGTCGCGCCAGTGAGACACAAAGCCCATCACACAGCCAGAACCATCAGTACATCGAGGCTAAGGGAGCAGAGGTGGCCATGTTAGTGAGAGCCCAGCTCGTTAATGCAGAGGCACCTAACAGGGCAATGCAACTCAGAGAGTCAGAGATAACAGCCAAATGGCAGGGAAGAATGGAAGCACCACAGCAAGTTATGACTTCGCTTGGTTAATAACGTCCTCCCAATGATTGCTCAGCTTATACCCATCTTCTCGGTTGAAATTGTCTCTGTGTTTATATATCTGGATGGCTTCATGGACAAATCTTTGATAGTAGCCCGAAGGTTTGCAGAGTATCTTGATCTCGCACGCTATAGTTTTTTTCCGAGACCAAGATACTTTCGATTAACATTGATTCTTAAGCTCATCTTAAGTTGATTCATCAAACCGTTTTTGAAAAAAATGAAGATTTTCTATTCGAACATCATGTAATGGGGGTTCACATCACCCACGCAGACACTAGAGGCACGATCATTGAATTGAATCGTAGCGGCCGTAAAAACTGACAACCCCTTGGAATTGGCAGGGTGGGTGAATTCTTGTTCCTCTACCCGCAGGCACCAAACAATGGTGTTTCATACTCTTTGGTTTTTTTTGGTAAAGTCACGTAACTTAAAAGAAAACAAATAAATTCAATCACGACATTTCGGAGGCAACACAAGCTTAAGCTTAAGCTTGTGTTGCTTAAGCTTGTGTTGCCTCCGAAATGTCGTGGTTTAATGTATTTGTTTTCTTTTAACCTACGTGACTTTACCGAAAAAACCAAAGAGTATGGATCCTTGCAGTCACGAAAACTTCAAATCTAGAACTGGTGTTTCAGCACAGCACCTCCGATTGGCACAATTGGCTACGTACAGGGCGAAAGAAGTTCAACGTACATACGTGCAGCGTCCCTCCAGCTGGGATCAACCCTGCCATGGACCCCTAACGAGCCATCATGGATACAGGGCAGGCAACACTCGGCTAGACTGATATGTACCTTTAAGGTAATGACGCTGGTCTGGCAATCTACTGACTAATAATGTTCCAAGTAAAAAGACCCTATCAGGAAGGAACCGAGAACTGACGTAATAAAATACAAATTCCTGCTGCTTTCATGAATTGAATGGAAAAACATTTTTCATATTATATTTTTTCGCAGGGCAAACAACGGAAATTGTTATTTTATTTTGCGAAGGTGAATTGGGCACAACGCAGCGTTGCACCAAATATGGAAATATTTTGCCTCGTCTGCTATTCATCTAGCCAACAATGTTTGACGAATGTCGTTTCAATTTCCTACACCCTAATATAAAATGTCAATTCCATTTGTTCGTGCAGTCATCATATATTCAGCTTGAAAACCCCATCAGATTTCACTCTGGAGAGCTGATAAAGGCCCCTTGGGCTTGACAGAGACAAAAAGAAAGATGGCCCATTTTCCACCTGACTGACCTGGGAGATAGCAAGGCTCAGTGGCCACGACACAGATCATTAGACCCAGGAGCCTGCAAGCGATCTCCGGGAAATCCCACCTGGTATCATCTATATATTAATACGCATTTTCGTGCGGGCGCGTGTGCCTCTGTAACGCACGACGTCAGGCGAGATTTGGGGGGGGGGAGGTTAATGTCACAAGACCTGGGTGGTTAGGTCGAGAAGACGGGCAATGACCTCACGCGACCACTGCTTAGTTGGAGCTGAGGGGTGATGACGTCATGTCACGAGACACGGGGGTGATGACATCACGTGGGATTTGGGTGAAGAAGAGAAGAGAGGGGGTGAATAATTGTAACTTATTTTCGGCATATATATAGTCAATCAATCAATATTATGTCACGTGCAATATCGCCCAACCTAATAAAGTAGGCGTCAGTGCACATTATGATGGTAACGGGAATGGTACAGGCGGCATACAGAAACAGGAATCAAAAATGAAACCCATCATGCCCTCAAAAATGAAATCAAAATTAATATTTCCACGTGACATCAGTTTAGGAAATCATCAGTCCCTACATATTCGCCATCGTTTAACTGCGTCAGTTCCGGGGGCTCCTGCTAGTTTGTTATATTTCTGCACACAGTGTGCCTCTTGGCAGAATTTGTTGCATGCCAACACACAATATAGACATCACCATCCATTTCCAACATTAACAAAAATTACCATTTATTATTTTATTTAGAGACATTTGTCAATCCACTGCTGGACAAAGGCCTCCTCCTCCCCCCAACCCCATGCTGTGGGTATCAAGAAGATGATTTGACCATACTTCACCACGGTGGTCAGTGCCAGTTAGTGACGAATGGCGACGCCCAGGACTGGTTTTGGTATCACTCGCCAATGACGTTAGCCATGGCTGGGAATCGAACTCAGGTCGCTGGATTCAATTACACATTACAATTTAGATTTAGATAGCATTCAATTGCAACCACATCTCCCTATACGGCACTCATACTGATTAATACGAGTGAGAATCATTGACAATGCTAAATCATACGCAAATGTTACATGAAGGTCAAAGGAACGGACAGAACCATATTAACAAGACAGAACAAGGAATAATGCAAACAAGATGGTAAAGACAAGACAGACAATCAAATCCTGACTCAAATCATGACCGGCGTGATCCCAGGCCACGTGTCCCAAGATTTTCAACAGGAGTTAGATTTTATTTTATTTTCAATGGACTCTCAGGCACTGCAGTGACATTTGCACACCTTAAAGTGACGATGTAACCCCGAGCCTTCTTGTTCTCCATGTCACACGTCCCTGCAGTGTTGCACATCATCTTGAGATGTGGTTCTTTTTATTTTAATTCAGAGTTGCTCAGCATAGGCCCTGAGGCCCAAAGCACCAAGCGGCCAGCAACAAATATCACTGCTGAAGGTGAAATCAATAAGTCAATACTTTTGTTGAACCGAGCGAGGTTGTAAGCAACCTGAGAAAATAGACGATGAGAGTGCATTCCAAAGTCTAAGCTGTTCATTTCAACGCTCTACAAATCCAAATTGGTGTTGTTATTGTTGCTGCTGTTGTCGAGAGCAATGGGGATCTTCTTCTCGCAAGCAAAACTTCAGGAGAGTCTACTAAACTGCCCAATCGATGCCTTGCAGGGATGACTGACCTCATAAGCCTATTCGCCACAGAGCGTCTCTTAGCGGGGGAGCTTCCATTTTTCCACGCGGCGCTGCGACTGAATGTTAAACCACAGCGAACAAAGCAGCGGTGTTTTTGGCCCACGTTGATTGAGATTGGCAAACCGGGGGCGCCGTGAAAATCAAAGCGGCGAGCAAAAACATCTCCCCTGGTGTCACGGCAGTTTTGGGGAATGCGGAGAGAAAACGCTCTCGATGGAAGGGTTAAACTGGAGTCGTTAATCTCATCCGACACGCGTAATGCAAGACTACAGCAGGGATAATGAGAACTGGGAACATTGATCGTTGAGGAGGGGGAGGGACGAGAATGGATGTGACTGGCATGACCACAACTTTAAGATAAAAACTATGCATCTGGCATCACATGTCATACAAGAACAATTATTGAGGCTTAATTATTATGTCATCATTCTTAATTTTCCCCGAACAGCCTTACATTCCTTCAGATGCGGGAGTCATGCTTTGGGCGTTTAGGCAGTTATACTTCAGAATATTCACTGCAAAAGCATTCATTTTGTGGTCAATTTATATTACAGCTCCGTTGACAATCGATGACAGGTAAGTCATGGAGGTTGTTTGACAATCAGTTCGGGTTGGTGTACTGTTTGAGATGTCACTCGTCACTGATGTGAACAGTGGCTAGGAATAAAACTCAGGCAAGCGGGTTTATAGTTCAAAGAATCAACTTAAGCACCACCGCTCCCCTTTGTATTATTGGGCAGCATAATTTCACGAGAGTTAAACTTTTTTTTATAATCAATGCTTTAAATCGTAAAATTATTCGTGGAAATGTTCATTAATCTTAAATTAATGACAAACGATGCCTTCACACGCCAGTGAACCCCCGAGTTTATAAATCACAAGTGGTATGCACTTGTGATTTATAAACTCGGGAGGAAAAGTGTAACGGAGATCTGAGATCTGTGGTTGCGAGATCGGACGGAACGACTCCAAGCCGTAAATCGTGGTACCAAAGAGGCCGCATGTTTTGCGAAGCCAATGTCAGGAGAGTGTGCTTTGTGTAACATAGTGTGGAATTCACATTCAAGTAAATCTACATCATAAGCAACTTTGTCTACCAGTCATTGTCAGTCACAGTATTTAATCACCATCATCATCATTATCATACTATTAAAGTATAAACTATTTTTATTTTACCGGGTAAGGCCCATTGAGCTATCTAGCTCTTTTTCAGAAGCGACCTGGCCACAAATGATAGCTCAACTTAGTGGCTTATCATGTGGAAATGTATTTGATCCAAATACTCTATACTAAATGTGGAGGGAATAACCGGACGACTCGGGGAAAAATCCACGCGACCACGGTGAGAACATGCAAACTCCAAATATACACGTGTCACGGTCGGGATCTAACCCATTACCTCCTGCATACCGGACGAGGTAGTGAATATCCCGCCACCACTGCGCCCCTAGCGACAGTCACATCCAGAAGACGTCCTATGATTCCTAGAACCCCCTGCTACTTCACCGACCCAGCCTAAGCCATTGCTGTTGGATCCAAAGCCACTTGGAGACTGAGGACCGTGGCTTTAGTGTGTCAGTGGGGTGGATTGTCCATACCTCCCCACGCCGGTCAGTGCCAGTCCGTACAGGGAACACGTTTTGTGCCACCTGTGGCCGAGTACCCGACTGGTTATAGGTGCCCCTATCCAGTAGAGCCACTCAGATCTGCAAGGAACATGCAAGCCCCTTCAACACAGCAAGGCAGCAGTGCTCCGTTGAAAAGGAGTTGCAGCACTTGCTTTAATCATACAACTTGTAGAGATTCGAGTGGAGGCTCATTACGATTGGAAGGAACCAGAGACCTAAGTACAAAAATCAATAATATTAAGTATGATCTATGACCTTTGACCTCGATCAAAAATATATAAGAATTATATTAATCATGCTAATTTTATAGGGTTTGAGAAAATCTATCTTCCCACTTCCTTAATTTTAAGTGAACGAGCGGTGGAGGGTGAAGCTTGTACCGGTATTTACTCTAGGTAAAAGGATGCTTAAGGCCCCCATGTTATTGAGCAAGGCTCATACAGTGAGACTAGGGCACCTTTATGATTCTCATGGTTCAATAATAATGCCTTAGACTCAGTATCAACGGCAACTTTAAGATTCTTAGGGTCCCATATTATTGCACAAAGCTCATAGAGTCAGACTAAGGCATCTATAGAATAATCCGGCTTCAGTGTAAAAATGCGCGAGACTCAAAGAGAGTCACAAACAAGGGTGGCTCAGACACGATAAAATAACGTGAAAAAAAGCTTTATAGCTCATGGGATTCCTCCAGTATAAATAAATATTCAGATTCTGATATTATCTAGCCATGCAGCTGAGTCATTTAGCAACTCTTAAAACCGTAATCGTTTGGATGTTTGTTTCATCTGGTTGGGAGAGTTCACGTGGCCACATATATGCATTTGCCCAGCAGGTAGCTCGCTCTAATTCATTACTCACCATCTCGCCGTGTCGTCCCAGCGGTGAGTTTTTGCCCTTGTACCTCAACAGCGAACAACGCCGAAGGGCCCACTCTGATATTGCAATTTTATTCTTGCCGGTCAGGTTTAAATGATGTGAAATTTAGAGAAAATGTACATAAAAAGCACGCTGAATTATTCTAAAGCAATTATCCAACACTTACCCAGGGTCACAATTTAGAATAGACTATTATTTAGCAATGCGTTATATTTCTCGTTTGCACGCAGAGACTAATGCACATGTCTACCTATGCTGCATATACACTTTGACAGGATTTAATTCCACTGGGGATTTAGGGAATCATCACGATTCAGGGTCATGATTCGGTTCAATTATAAATTCTGTTTAAGGATAGTGGTGAATTTAGCAGGCACAATTGGCTGCAAGGGTCACATCAACCATGAACATACAACATACAAATGGAAAAGCAGGGATTTTTGCACACGCGATTTGATTCATGCATCGTGAGTTTAAGAACCATTCTCAATTAACAAACGTCTAAATGATTCCCTGCTCCAATAAGTATCGAGGCACTGTTTACAGTTCTCAGCCGATGGTATAAACTCCACATTCCTATAACAGGGGGCAAGTTTACCCATAGGACAACCACTGGCGAAGTTCCCACACACTGGCACTCATTTCATCAACCCCAGATGGATGGAGCTGATTCTCCACCCTAAATTAATTTGACCTCTAAATCCCCCCCCATCTCCCTTCTACCCCAAACCCCCCCCCCCCGTCGCGTGGATTTTCCTCCGGGTCCTCCAGTTTTTCCCTCGACATTTAGAATCAACATGCATTTAGATTAAGGGTATATGGCTACTGCGTTACATTTCCACGCGATAAGCCACTTCGTTGGGCTATCATTTGTGACCAGGTCCCTTCTGAAAAAAAACACAGCGATACAGCTCAGTGGGCCTTACCTTGTAAAAGAAAAAAATAGTTTAAAATATTTTTTTAGACTGACCCCCCTTGACCTTGTAAAATAAAAAAAATAGTTTAAAATATTTTTTTAGACTGACCCCCCCTTGACCTTCTCCCTCCACCTCAGTGGTGCCCACCAATAATTGTTTGCCATTGCCTAGAGGGAGCCCCAGCGAATTGAGGCAGCCGGGGCTTGGGAGAGCACCAAGGCACAAGATCCCAGAGATACCACCCCCACCACCACCCTTACTGCAAACACCACGAACAATGTCAGTCTCTGCGGAATCACAGCCGTCGAAACGCTCTCTGCTGGCACAACAAGCAGGGAAAATTGAAGGTGACAAGGGATAGCAAAATAAATTCATCGTAATTAAACGGCGTCAGTCAGAACCGTGGCTTTTTCACGACGGAGCTCAAGCTTGAGAAGGAATTAAAACAAATTGATTAAAATTGTCCGGTCACAATCTGCCGAGATAAGGTTCACGCCACGCGTAGGGATACAGCGCTGCTGTCCGGAGCCTGATCGTCCAACTCCCAAAGCGCTGGGTTTACGGCAGCTGAATGTGCATTCTGAATGGTTGGGGCATGTGTCTAGAGCGAGTGGATGGTGGTGATGTGGAGGAAAAACTGAAGGCGCTGGGTGTGAGGGTTGTTGACACAGCAACAAAATAAACATCTGAGACTGTGGAATTCGTGACCCAAACAGCAGCCGACTGGAGCCCCAATTATAACCTCACTGCTATGTTGAGTCACCGAGGTTGTGAAGTGCACTGTCCTTTTAAAAGGACGCAAAGCCACTTTGCCCGAAATCTCAGGTGTTAACCAACAACTAATCAGATCCTTCCCGACCGCATACAAGAATACACCTATAGACAAGTCCAATCTCGACGGACAATAAACACCCACAGCGATTAAATAAGCTAGTGTGTATGTGCTTAGCGGATTATCATGGGCGTTCGCTGACCGCACTTGCCCCAACATTCCGTTAAGGCTATACGGGGGATCTTTGCCTTTGGCGGAATATCACCGAGCATCGCAGGATGGCGAGAGATGGCGGCAGCTTGAGGACTCATTCATCCAGCAGCGGGTTGATCATGGCTGATGACGACGGTGATGAATACTATCCGTAGACGATAAAGAACGCCCAAGCCCCAAAGTAATATTGCGTTGATGCGGCCAGGTGAGGTCAATGGCTGCAGAGAAAGGAGGTTTAAATCTGGCCAGGATGACAAGACACCCTTGGCTGTGGCCGAGCCACGTGATGAGCGCGTCTCTGTGACAAGTCTAATTAAACGGTCACCAGCAGATAAGAAATCATCACCCCGTTGCCTAACAATTGGGACGCGGTTCAAGAAGGGGGTTTAATGGGCAAAGCCGAAAATTCCTCTGACAATGAAATTGCACAAAGGACCAATGCGTGGGCGAAACAAGAAACAAAGGAAAAGTCGAAAAACCACAGTGGGCAAACACAACCGATGGGAGAATGCCAGTGGTTAGGAATGTAAAACAATGTGCCCGCGCGCTTTGAGGTACCGAGCAAGCGACTTACAAGAACCTCGGTTCAAACCCCTAGAGCAGCGCAAGTAATGATGAGGCACCGTTGATTAATCGATTGGAATTAGTTCTTACACGTTCATAATGTGCGGGAAATCCAGAGAATCGATTACTTACGATCTGAGCAAATAAAATATCGTGAAGCCCGCAGTAAAGTGGAGAGAAATGGTAATAACATGAATTTGCCACCACTGCCGGTTCTCTCCTCTTATCTGTGAAGATACACGGATAATATAATTAATTAAAACACTCTATTATTTATGTAGAACTTATTTCGCATCGTACGTAGCCAACCACGCTAATCGGAGGTGCTGCGCTAACAGCCACAATGATGGTCAGTGATCGTCATCATCGATCAATTAATTGATCAAAACTCCTATAATATGATTACCAACATCAGCAGCATGGCGCTAATTATCAGTAGAGGCAGCAACAGCGTGATGACCATAATCAATCACCATCAGCAGCAGCAATGGCACGATGCTGTCGTCGGGTAGATAATAGGAGTTTGCGTGGATAATTTCATCATTAACCTTGCATTTAAAACAGAATATAAATAACAGGCTAACGTTCCAGACAATGGCCCTTCTTACTGCGCAGACATGTTTAGACTCGCAGTTTATGGTCCCTTTAAAAATATTAAGTTGACAAATGAACAGTTTTGAGGTTAACATTTGAAGTATTAGGGGTTCTTTTATTTTTCTCCTCATTAATATAAAATTGAACAACAAACCTTCCAGTCGAGTGTCTAAAGTGTTCAAGTTAAGGACTTTGACCATGTTGGAAGCGCATTTTCCGCTGTGTAGGTTACCTAATTGTAAAGTTAGAGAAGCAGTCTCATGTTTGACCTGGAAATTGTTAAATGTGCCCATCCTCAAGAAAAATATTAATAATAATCAGCCAATTTAGTTCAATTTCGTTTTTAAGTGCTGGTGGCCGGCATGATAGACAGCCCAGACAAATAAAAAACACAGCGTCAATATCCTCCACGGAAAATAATACACATCGTTCAAAAAAACGCCAGGGAAAAATAATTACCAGTGCAATTAACAGTCACTGCAGTGACATCCGCGCAGTGGCTCGTGACACGTTTAACCGGCCGTCAGCTCCCACAATGATTTACTGCCAAGGTGACTATCGCCAGCTCGGCAGGCCCCATCGCACTCCCGATACGCGGCAGCGCGCCCAAGCGTAGACGGCTTCAACTGTAATTGCTTCGCGACGGTCCGGTTGGAAGGGCGTCAAGTCGCATTTCCGTCAATGACGCGGCACATGCCACCAGACGCCGCAGCTGGTGCGATCTCAGGGCCCAGGCCTTTGTTGTTCCCGTGCCACGCCGGATCGGCGCGTTGCCCACCCGAGGATAAGTCGCGCGCGCGTGGACAGGGGTGATGAGCGGCGGTGAATTACACTGCACTGTGCATCGCACTGCACCGGTGTGCAGTGATCCAGGTTCGATTTCCCGGCCACGGCTTACAATCAGCGGCGAGTGATGTCTGAACTACTCCCGGGACAATCCTTCAGCAACCTGTACTGACCAGACCAGTGGAGCTAAGCATAGTTAAATAACTCGCATGAACGTCGCATCATGGGGAGATCTTCCAACAAGCAGTGGATTGACAGTCTATAATATAAACGTAACCTTATCATGAAATTCAAGATGACATTGGGGTTTGCAAAAATCCGTTCTGCTCCTCATTAACTATCAGTTTATAACTCGCTGCCTTCTTGTCTATCGTTGATAAATATAATTCAACGTGGTATATATATAAAACACAGCCGTATGCCCAACCACTAGTGGATGGAGGCCTCCCCACGCCGTGTAATAAAGTTGTCTGACCATCCATCACCATGCTGGTCGGTGCAGATTGGTAAAGGAGGGGCTGAGGATCGAACTCAGGTCGCCGGGTTCACGGACACGTTGGGCGACGACTGCTAAGAAGACGGCCGCGCTGACCCCGTTGACATCACACAATCGTTTCCGGGGGCGACCCGGCTGGATGTGTGCGCAGCCCCGTCACAGGCAAGCGATCGAGGTTACGCCCCAAGAACACACGCCGGCCGTCAACATCGTGGACGGTTCGCGGGCCTCTTGCTGCCATGGAAACCAAGAGCCAGAGCGGACCACGAGAGCAGCATATGGGACCCATCTCATGGACACCTTTTGTCCCCAATAATTGTCTGTCTCCTGTAATGAAAAGCCAATTTCCAGTGTGTTGCGGGAACACGAGCGCAAAGGCGCCACGAAATTCACTCGGCGTGCCTCGTGATGATTTTTTTTTCACTCCGAATAGATTTCGGCCTCGCAGCATGCAACTCGTTACTTCACAAAATGAAACTTTGAATGTGGGCAACAGAAAAGCCGCACGATAAAAAAAAGTTTTTTTTTTATTTCCTCCAGACGTCGTTTCATGTCGGCATTGCCAGCGGCGGTGGGAGGGGAAACCCGTCTCATCGTATGGTCGAGCCGGCGCGATTGTCAATTCCGTGTGATGTTCTCAATTCTTCCAAGTGAACACTATATTTTTTTGTTTCCACCCAAGAGATACAAACTACAGAAAGGCACCACAGAGAACAAAGCTATTGTTCATTGCTGCCCAAACGCATTCAATTCCGCACTGAGCAAAGATTGTGTTTGCCTTTGTATTCGACGACTATTATTTCTGAGCAATATTATAGAATTGTGTTATTATGACTATAATTATTACAGGTGGAATGATTCACCCACCCACCCCTCCCCTCATCAGAATTGTTGCTATTCAGGTTTGCAATTAGATTTTGTATTTTAATATTTTATTGTATAACATCGAGGTGAATGTATTGACCTCTAGCAGCTGTGGGGTCACATTTTCTCTTCACCTACAACATTTAAGAATCAATGCATCATTAATCTTCATCATCGTTGTCAGCCATGGTCAATCCACTGCTGAATGAAAGCCTCCCTCAAGATGCCACCATATCTCAAGATCCTGTCATACAATTAAATAGATATGCAACGTCTCTTCCATATATTCATCTATTTACGTAAAAATATAAAAGTATTTCTTACATAACCGCACAGCCTTCTGGGAGTGCATCATTTCAGCAGCACTCGTTTCAAGACAAGCAAACTCAGGACCGGTATCGACATACAGCGTCTCATCAGCAGGGCCACACTTGCTTGAACCAATGATGGTGAACTGCCGATCTTACAAGCAAAGGTTATCTCTCTACCATGAGCCATATATGGGATGTAATGCATCTGCTAAACCCCTCACAATAACAATTCAATTTACACAGAAAAACCTGACCGACTTGAACGGACGTTTCACCAAATCCTTAGCGAGTATTTCAATGCGCGAAAGCAAACCAATAGGAGATTAAATAAAACCCACGATACTAAAAAATACATTTGCAAAATACTTTCTTAACTGCACCCTGCTGGGCACCTCGGATCCACCCAGCAGTGTAGTATGAAGCAGTCGTAAGCCACCAACCCCAGATTACAGACGTGGCACCCCTATGCCCAGCCATTTGACATTTTAAATGAAATTCCACGCACGTGTGGTGCTTGACAAATGCCACCTATAATGAAGTGCGGTGGCAAATCACTGTGACGGGTAGCATCTACTCTAGGTAGCGACTGCCACTCACAGCGCCAGCACACAATGCACAAGGAACGCGATAAAAACAGGAATTTAAATGCAAATTTTATCTTGAATTTTTTTTACTAAAACTATTTTTATTTTACCAGGTAAGGCCCGCTGAGCTATATAGCTCTTTCTTTTCAGAAGCGACCTGGCAACAAATGATAGCCCAACAGCAAAGTGGCTTATCATGTGGAAATGTATTGCAGCCAAATACTCTAAACGCACGTTTCTAAATATGGAGGGAAAAACAGGAATACTCGGAGAAAAATACAAGCGACCATGGGGAGAACATACAAACTCCAAATATATAGGCGTCAGTGTCGGGATCGAACCCACTTGTTCCTGTATACCAGGCGAGGAGGTTAACATCTCACCACTGCGGCACAAAATGTAGTTTTGTTGAACGAATTTTAGGTTGTTGCCGCTGCGAAATGTTGAGCACACCGGCCTTGCAATCCATAGGCTGCCAGTTTGATCTCCTAGCACAACTCTAGAAATGAGTGAACCAGTTAGTCGATTGTCTTGGGGTAAAGTGGAGGTATTCACTCCTCTTTCAAGACGTCTAACCAGCGTATAAGAGTAGGCCAAATACTCTCAAGAAGGACCCATCTTGAGCTCCGTCTGGTAGAGGCTCTTCTGTCAGTAATTAGAGGGCTGCATCTGTACCTTTCACGTTTACCTTTTCGTCAGCGTTTAGCACAACTCTGCGTTACCTAAGCACAATGAAAGAAACCGCTAACCACTTTAAGCACCATTCGTTGTGTTGTAAGCCGCAAGCCAGAGATCGAAAAATCCCTCAAAACGACATCAAGGCAGAAAAGGAGAGTTGAGTCCAGTATGCAATTGCTGACATAACGGTGAAAGGCAATTGCTGGCTGAATGCAAATTAATATTAAACATGTCGGTGGTAGGTCAGGATTCGGGCTACAACAACCACCAGCAAATGCAAGCCCAGTGTGAGTATAGAACACGTGACTTTCAGTCCAACTCCCAGAAAGTAGCAGAATAAATAATAATTTACAGACCTTCTCAATGCACTGCTGGATGAAAGCCTACCAATGCTGTGTCCATTACGGGGATAGTTGGACCCTACTTCACGATGCTCGTCCATGTAAGTTGGTGAAGGAATATCGTTCACCACGAACGAGCAAGGGGGTGAGAATTGAACACAGATTTCCAGGTTCGTCGTTCGATGCGCAAAGCGCTGCAGCAGTACTCCCTAGGATTCTACAGGAATGTGTGTGTGTGCTTTCACTGGAAACAAAAGTATCCCCAGATATTGTAGATAAACCAATGATTGTTATCCCATGGATGAAGGAGCATGATAATGAATCAATGTGGGAAGTTTTCAAGTGCATCAATTGCCGAGGACAGCGTAGCCATCTTCTAAATGTAATCGCCGAGGACTGGCAGCCAAAACGGTCCGTTCAATATAACACAATGGAATAAAAAACGTTCCGTCGGATACTTTACTATTTCTTTTTACGGAGGGGAAGAGGGCACGGGAAGGGATGAATTTCGGAATTACTTTTTATATTCTCTATAAATGTGGATCTGTCATAGTCTGATTTCCTACTTTGAAATCCTTTAAATTATTCATTTTCTAATTATTATTGTCCAGAAAGCAACAGGTGTAGAATTTATATTGGAAAAGATGAAACATTGCAAAGTGTTTTTTTTCCAACATTGAAGCTCCGTGGAAAATTTTCCCTCCTTTTTTTTACAATTTTTTTATTTTAATTTTTTTCTCCGAAGTATCATACCAATTCTGCTATCTGTGTCCTATCATGAGACAAATACATTTCCATTTGGAACCCTCAAAGCGACCAGCCTTGCAGCATATGAATGATCTCGGAAGAGGCTGTCATATATAATTCATCAAGTACTGGAGCTTTAAAAGTCCGCTATCCACACTGAGGAGTGTACATTTTTATATACGCCCTGCAAAAAGTGTTCATCACAAGAAAATTAAATCACAAGTTTTAACGAACAGCTGGAATATGCCAAATGTAGCAACAAAACATTTTAGTTAATGCTTTTGTCTTTTAGCCCCAATTTCAATACTGTTCCAATTTTGCTATCGGCATCCCGTTCACGTGGAACTTTCGCAGAGTAGCACTTGACCCCGTGATCAATAATGACCCACATAAGACGGTATCACAGGGCGACTTCTGAAAATTCCTACTCGTGACTTCTCATCCACTGCTGCACTTTACCATGGACCCCGCTACACAAAAGTCCATCGCACAGCAATCATTTTCATGGGGTCATTGTTTACCAGATCAAGAACGTCGGCACGAACAAACTTTTTTCCACTCAATGAGAGACAAGCATTACCAGCGACATGCGAGGTGGATTTGCCGTAACAGCCACCAAACAGCTTTCGCTCAGTTGTCAATAAAAACGCGCAGCACCTACCAGTCCGATAGTCGTCTGCCCTCGCTTCACTTTTGGTCCCACGTGGAAGCTCCTGAAGACGAGGAGCAGCTCGTCCTGGTGGAGCAAGCGACTCGAGTTCCTGACGGGCGAACGTGCCCTCGGCGCGCTGGCGCTCTCCTCCATGCCCAGGTCCTGCCACGATTCCTCGCCGTCGGTCACCGACTTGAAATCACTGTCATCTTCATCTTCATCGCACGTTTCCCATCCATCCGTGAGATCTTCGCCTTCTTTTTCGGCTGTTCTCGCCTCGTCCTGTCCTCCGTCGTCCTTCTCCTCCTCTTCCCTCGTGCCATCTTCTGGCTCGGTGTCCTCCTCGCTGAGGTCGGAGCCATCTCCCTCTGTCTCTTGTTGTTCATACTCGTCCAAGCCCTAGGGAGCAGACGAGCAGTTGTTATCATGTAATTCACAATATTCATAATAAAGGTTTTTTGGGTTAGATGGCGTGAATATAAATGTGTCGTTAACCCACCACCACCCGACACAGCCAATTAGTAATGTTTGTCACGTAAACAAAACGTGCCAATTAGCTATAACTTCAGGACGTCGGTGTGATTGCGAGTAAACCCACAAACATTTACAATTGAGTACGACAGCTTCATCGGGCGATTTGCCAGAATTGTAAAAAAGTGTTCCTGCTTCCGATATTAAATAGAGCAAGATGATGCAGGGTAATTTACGATAAAGGTGCAGCCCTGCAATTGCTTGATTACGCCACTGCTAACAAAAGGGGCTCCTCCATTGCAAACTCTAGATGGTATTGGCCTACTCTTCCACACTGGCAACCTGCCAATCGACAAAACTGTAGTGTACACATGAATATTTTTGGGCGGACAGAGGTTTAAGAATATTGGCTGTGAAAATCTACGAGGAAGTTTTGAAAACGTTCTGAACGGGCGACCTTTATATTGCAAGTCCAGTGCACTAACCATTACACCATGGTAATTACACACCATCTGAATGCATTCAAAAAGCTAATTTATAGTTGATGTGTTTACTACTAAAACCACTTCCTATTCGCTTTTGATGGTCAAGCCCAAGAGCAATATTTACAAGTACTTACATTATTTTTAAGCGAAGCTCTTTGTCATTCCACATATTGATCCAAACCATCCCCACACTCACTCGACTATTTAATCCTCCATTTTTGTTTCCTTCTGTACACATTCTCAATGTCGCATTTCCCTGTTTTTTCTTGTTAATATGCATGCAACACAGAGCGCGTGGAACTCCACACACCTTCACCCACTATTAACCGCGACGCAATCTGGCACAAGCACAGCATCGAGTGCAACGCAGAAAGACTCCCGACGTCGTCATCGATTTAATCGCACAATGCGGCACGGGCTCTTTTAAATAGAGACACAAATCAGCTGGCGAAAAAACAAGCCCGCGGGGAAGCACACTGCGGGTGAAACTGTCAATTTCCCAGGGTTTTTTTCCCCCCTTGACGAAAACAAACTATGCCGTGAAATGCGTACCCGCCTATCCCACTGCCAGCCATCGCTCAAGCGAGGTGACTATTGACACGCGAGTGACGAGAGCCGACGGGCGATGTGGCGAGAGAAAGCGCCGCGCGCGTCGTGACCCTCGGTGACTCGAAATCACGGGCCACGATTGGCTTTTCTCGCAGTCCGCTTTGCACTCTTTGCCACCTGCTCGAAGTGACGTTCTCACATCCGGGAGAGGTGGGAGATCGGCACCAGCTTGGGGTTGTGACCACAACGTGGATCACGTCGGCATTGATTGATTGGAGCCCTCGTATGTACTGTATGCATTTATGTTTGTCGAACTTCTTTTGCACCGTACGTAGCCAACTGTGAGTGGGTGAGTGTATGCATGTTGAACTTATTTTGCACTGTTACGTAGCCAACCATGCTAATCAGAAGCGCGGGGGAAGGACAACTAAACACAAAAAGCAGTTCCCTAGAAATGAACTTTTAATCCAGATTTACAAGTGCATAGCTCCAGTGGCTTACAAAAATCAGAAAGATCATTCCAGATGGCCGCAGAAGCGCATCTCAAAGCGTGCATTATTTGCACCGAAGCTTCCGTTTGCTTTTCGTGTGAACTCGCCATATTTCAGCGACCGCAATTTATTGACAAATTGGCGACGTCTCCAACTAAACTATACCTTTTTCAATCTTAAGGGTCATTTGCCGACTAATAATCCTCACCTTGAAAAACCATTGACTAAATGAAAGAAGTTTGTCTGTCATACCACTTACAAATCAAAGACCAAAAGTAGCACAAGGATGAGCAATGTATAAAATAAATCTAAAGCAAAAAAAAGGAAAAGCTTAGCAACAACTACCAAAGCAATAGATACTGAGAAAATATCAGTGTGTAAGAGTGTGTGCGGGCAAGGCAAAGAAAGTGGGGATTGGCGGAGGAGCCTCCAGTAGTGGGAGCTCTAGCGGGTATTTGGCCTACTCTTCCACGCACTGCTTATCGAGGTAAACGTTTGGACTGGACATTGACAGGTCAGCTTGAGTAACATCCGCTCAAGAGCACCACCTTCTGGACATAAGAATAAATACAGAGAGGCATGGGACTACAGAGCACTGCATTGGACAAACGATGACCTCTTGCGGTTCCCACGGAAATACGAGGTTACGTGTTTCCCAGATGCCTTGTGCTACTTAAGATTATAGAGGAAACATACTAATTCACTGATCACTAATCTATTATATAATTACAATAACCCCCATCTGCCTTTGATTGGGTTCCATAATGACGTCATCCTACTGCTCTATTTAAGACCGGAAGCAGGTGGATGGCTTCACTATTCTGGCAAATCGCCCGATGATGCTGGATGTAATTACCAGCGAAACGTCGAACTCAAATTGTGAATGTTGTGGATTTACTCTCCAACACGCTGAAGTAGTAACTAATTGGCGTTTGTTTAAGTGACTAATCCCTTTTTAATTGGCTGTTAGGTGGTGGAGGGTTTCGACACATTTATACTTACGCGATCTAACCCAAAAAACGTTATTATGAATAATATTGGTCGCGAAAGCCTACGTGTTAAAATTAACAAACCGGTCCAATATTTATTCCCTTGCCCAGATGCTAGTCCCGCAACTTCACAACCATCATCAAAAGGAAAGGATAAGTTGATTGACACCGACGTGTAAAATCCATTCGGTGTTTTACAGCTATGTTTTCACTTGTGAAGATTGATTTGCCTGTCTAAAAGAGAGGGGATTGCAATTGATCTATGGTCCATGGTCCATGGACAGCGTCGTTGTAACGGGAAGGCTCCAAAGGTATCGCGGAATCGAGCAACAGTCTCTGCTTTATTCGGGTGCCTGAGCACAGGCCCAAAGGCCAAACTATCCAAGTTGCCAGCAACAAACAGCACAACGGAATGTTTAATAGAAAAGAGCAAATATACGCGTCTTGAAATCAGCAATATTTATAATTGAGTAAACCCATTTATAGTGGGTTTAGTCTCCAACACACCGGTGTGCTAACCGGTACGTTTTGATTACGTGACACACCATACTAATTGGCCATGGCGGGTTTAATAACACATTTATATTTAAGCGATCTCAACATTGTTTTTATTATGGATATTGGTCGCGAAAGTCAACCTGACTAAATGATTGCAACTTGCGGACTGTCCCCACCTAGTAAGATAAAAAAAACTGGTTTGGTTTAATTTGTTTATATTTTTAAGTGATTTGTTTAACCTTGCATATAATTTGCACTCCTATACAGGTAGTCCCCGACTTACGATGGAGATGCATTACGACGACCCCATCGTAAGTCGAAAATATCGTAAGTCGAAAATTGCCTAGCCTACCCAGGAGTCTTAAAGAATGGTGATAATTTAGCAAAACAGAGCAATTTACAGTACTGTACTGTATAAATTATATACTGTATGTACTTATTAATTACAATACTGTATTGCACAGTAAAATTTTAAGTAAAAAAACCAAGGTAAATTCTTAGCCTACCTATATGAACTGCAATTTCATAGAAAGTTTTTTCAGGAAACATTCCTATCTGCTATAAAAACTTTTAACATGCAATGAACACCGAGACAACTTAACTCCGTCGACCACTGGTGAGAGTGAGAGGCATCACCACACAAGACGGGCGATGCGTACAGTACATCCAGGCAGCGTCCCAACGTACAGCATCGTACCTCATACACTGCTGCGTTTGCCTGCCGCGCGAAATGTCAAATATTTAACAATTTTGTCATATAGCTATCGCCATCGTAAGATCGAAATATCGTAAGTCGGACCATCATAAGTCGGGGACTACCTGTAGTGTTTTTGCATTGTTTGTTGTTGTAACGTTCTGCCCTGCCCCTACTGGGCATCTGTGAAAAAGAGCTTCATAATATCTCCATGGGATTCCTCCTCCAGCATAAATAAATATTCTGATTCTGACACTCGGGGACGCATTTCAGTTGATGGTTGAAGTTGGAAGTGAGAACTGCCACCATAAAATGAATGGTGCCACCCCCATGGTCGTCCCCCACCCCTCCCCACTGTGATACGTGGATCAAACAAATCACTCGAGACACCGGTGTATGGCAGCAAGAGGAGTCAATGCAAATGCTGTCGCATGAGGTCACACTTTTGCCGCAACGGTCCTTCGCTGACTATGCGTGATGAATTAATGAATGGACGCGTAGCGCCGCCACCGCCGCCACCGCCGCCCCCACACCTGCGCCTCGGCCTCCAGCCGCTTGGCCTCGTGCAGCGCAGACCAGAAGACGACACGGACGTCCTGCGCCTCGAAGAAGTCGGCCCACGCCTGCCGCTGGCCCTCGGACAGCAGGTCGGCCTTGTTCACCAGGATGAGGTTGTCCTTGTGCGGAGATACCTCCTTGACGTACCGCTCCTGCCCGGCGTCATCCAAGTCAAAGTGAAAATGTCCGTCAAGCATCAGTGGAGCCAATGACAAGGACACGGATGTTGATGTAAAAAAACTCAAGCACTTGTATTCATCACTAACACTGCCTTCAAGAGTATATAACAGGCGACTATTTGGGAAATTACCCCTCTTCATAGTGCATAGCACACGTGCTTATGTGTAGTGTTATTGATGAATGTGTTACAAACGTTCACTCCAGTTAAAAATACTCATGCTCTAAAGAGTACCGAAACTGCCATATCCGCATTGGCTTTGGCAACAGGAGTGTTCATGGGTACATGATGATAATCATGTATAAGGAGATACAGAGTTAGGATTACGGGATAGAGTTAGGACCATCAATTGTCTGCAGCAGTACTATTCAAAGCGGCGGTATTTCACGCAACCGTGTAGTCATTCCTGACCAAAAACCTCTTCAGTGAATTGAGGCACACAGAACCTGCACTTTGAAGCAATCACAGCAACAGCTTGGGCAAAACGTACCAGATCTTCACACCTGAACAGGAGTGGATTTCTTGCATCCACAATCTGAACAACAACGTCACTGCGAGGGATGGAGTTGAAGGGGGAAGGTGACGTGGAGCAACAGATGGAGAGGGAATAGAGGGAGGGCGACAGCAAAATATGAGAAAAAGAAGACAACGTGGTAAGAGATTTAAAGAAGTTAATTCATTCACATCTCACATTAAAAATTATTCATCCAGAATGCGGGTTTTTTTTGGGTTAGATCGCGTAAATATGTGTCGTTAAACCTGCCACCTTTATATATTTACGCGATCTATCCCAAAAAAAACCTGTATTATGATATTCGTCGCAAAAGCCTGCATGTTAAACATTCATATTCAATTTCGTATTATTATTTAGGAACACTATACTTTAAACTCTTTGGTTTTTCGGTAAAGTCATGTAGGTTAAAAGAAAACAAATAAATTAAATCACGACGTTTCGGAGGCAACACA
>CM025657.2:6241926-6270987 GCA_014621495.2 Entosphenus tridentatus
TGTGTTGCCTCCGAAACGTCGTGATTTAATTTATTTGTTTTCTTTTCACCTACGTGACTTTACCAAAAAAAACAAAGAATATGAATCCTTGCAGTCATGAAATCTTCAAATCTATAATTAACACTATACTCTACTACCATTGACATTCAAACACTGCATCACAGCACTATCCAGGCTCAACAATGCTTAGCTTCCCCGGCCCATTTAGGGGGGTTTGGTCACAGGCCTGGTGCACACGAGGAATACTTCAAAGAAGATAGTTTTAACAGGGGGTCAGTCACTCGTCAAGAGGAAATGGTCACCTCCGTTCGATGACTCTCCACAGCTGCCTCCAGAAGTCAAGGTTCCGCTCAAATGGAGTGAGAATGAGCTCCTCTTTCTCCTGGAGTCTGGAAGAAGTGCACACACACGATCGTCACTCTAACACAGGGAGAATCCCTCATACACCTTCAACACTGGTGCATCAAGCATACATTCACGAGTACATTCGTGATGGACCTATATAATAATTAATAAGGTCCAACCCAATTATCAATCCACCGAATGGATGAAGGCCTGCCTCCCTGCGCCACGTCTGTCATGTTTGATCATTCGTCACCATGCTGGTCAGTCTGAGTTTGTGAAAGAGGGCCCAGGACTGGTTGAGAGATCACTCGCCACCGATGATAGCTGCCAACAGGAATCAAACTCAGCTCCCAGGGTTCATAGTGCAGTGCACTAAACTACTGCAACTTTTGACCAAATATTTAGATAACTTCTCATATCCACAAAGTGACAAACACACATGCTTTTAGACTAACAGTGACACTATCACAGACTAATAATAACAATGCTCATGCACACACTCATAGTCAACAGTGATTGTGCTATGGATGGACTTACTACTTCGCCCCCCGAATCTGAAATTTCCCTGACAGGCTCAGGGGTATAACAAGGAGATGGGAACTGCATCAATGCTCATTTAAGTAGGAAATCACTTAATACTCACTAAAATCCCCAACCAAGATTTGAAAATGTAACTTTCTGATTGCGAGCAAAATTTGTTATTCGGATGCATGTCACACCTTACACTCACACATGCTTACACCCAGATCATGATTTAAACTAGAATCCTTCCAATGGCGAGCCAGGCACCCTAACCCATGAACCATCCCGCATCCTCATCTCACATTTACACTCACACCACTACCCAGGGCACCATACCAAGGCCTTGAGCAAACGCATCCGTTCAAAACACGGCAACACAATTAAAGCTTCCGAATGCATTTGAGGAGGAGAAAAGGCTTCGGTACTCACATGGCGAGCTGGCGACGCCAAGCCAGGAAGTCCTCCCGCTCATTCAGTTGCAACGCCTCAGTTGTGGTGGACGCGTCCCAGCGGGGTCTGGACACACACACGCACACACACACAGGGTCAAGCGGTCAACTCAACGCCACATAAGCGAGCGGCCGCCCTGCAGCATGGAGAGCGAGACCCTGGATCCGTATAAATAGTGTCGGAGTGCTTTCCAATTTCTAATAAACCGAGCATATGTGGACATGTGGCTGATGGGGCTAACACTGTCAGAGGAATGGGATGGCACTGCTGAAACCATTAGTTTGAACCTGGGTCAGTTGAAAATCAAGCAATAGCTGAAAGTGACCTCTCCACTAACATTAACTCCAATGGGCGCTATACTCACGTTAGTTAGCCTTCATCTTTTCATGTCAACACGTACCAAAGTGTAATCCTTCACCGTAAACGCAATGGAAATGCTAACATTAACCCCGACACTAACAACAGCCATTGTAGCAACATCCAGATGTCAGTGGCCGAGGAGAAGATCCAAAGCAGGTCGCAACCGGGTACCCGATACCCGTACCCTACCCGATACCCGGCTACCCGTACCCAGCCGGGTACGGGTACGGGTAGCCGTTTGCGACCGTGGTGCGGCCGGGTACGGTAGGCTGTGAGTCACTGGTGAGTAACTGTTTGTCACTCATTTCGGGTAGGGTACGGGTAGGGAACGGGTACCCATTTGCGACCCTGGTGCGGCTGGGTACGGGTATGGGTAAGGAATCAAAACCCGTTTGCGACCTCTGATCCAAAGCCAATGGTGAGACACTATACGAGCAAACCATGAAGGTCAGTCGTCAACTTTACAATCACTCGACCGAGCGGAAGGAAGCGATGATGGCTGCAATCCCACTGACCATGACGACACATCGACGCGCTCACATTAACCTGACAAGAGTGTCTCCCTACCGTCGTGGGATGTTCAGGAAGTGCTTGTTGCTTTCATGAAGCAGCTTCATCTTCTGACTATCCTCGTCCGAAAGCACGCCCGTCCGTGCGACTTCAGACACCACCTTGATGTTCAGCTTCTCTGAATTTAAAAAAAGAACATGAAAACACCATGTTATACACTAGCTAGTCAAGTAGGCAGCAAAAGCAATACATGCACCCTTTCATTCAGAAATGGTTTGTGCCAGCGCAGAAAGAAGGCTTCAATATTCTGATCAGTTAGTGTCTATTATAATAATCTTCTTCGGTTGGCTGATGTTGATGTAGAGCAACACCTATGATTATATAATTGAGGTGAATAAGCCAGATAATTATGTCAGGAGTAGCAGAGTGGTGTTTCGCTGTGATGCCCCCTTCGTATTTGTGAACTGTTAAGACAGTTCAGTCTGTTCTGGGTTATGACAGTTGCACACCGGAGAATTTTGAATTCATAAAAATAATTTACAACCTTTTGTCAACCCAATAATCCATGAAGGCATCCCCATGATGTGGTGGTCACGGGGAGGTTGTTAGACCATACTACACCATGCTGGTCAGTCCAGGGAGAGCCACGGACATGGGAACACAGAACCACAACTCAAGAATTATGCGGCTTTCACCGCACTACCTACTACTACCCTACCATGTAGCCTCCGTAGCCACCTCTTCTATTTCTATCCTTGTGTATGATGGGCAATGTGTTCAGGAGCTAAATGCCAATGTCGAGGTCTGCTAGCAACGATAGGGCTTCAGGAGAGAGTTCGCGTATTTTTGCTATTCCTCCTCCTTTGAAGGAGCGCAGACTCCAGTGGTTGACTATTTGGCCCAAAGTTTTGGTTGCATGGCGACAATCGCACTTTCCGTGGCTTGTCTTAAATTTTCCATTCATGAAGGAGATGTGCACAGCACAGAGGTCGCAACCGGGTACCTGATACCCGTACCCTACCCGATACCCGGCTACCCGTACCCGGCCGGGTACGGGTACCCCTTTGCGACCCTGGTGCGGCCGGGTACGGGTAGGCCGTGAGTGACTGGTGAGTAACCGTTTGTCACTCATTTCCCAACGTCTTGTCTCTTCTCACAATTCAAGTTCCTAGAATCAACCCACCCGCGCCAACAACATGGCTTCATCTCAGAGGTCGCAATCGAGTACCCGATACCCGTACACTACCCGATACCTGGCCGGGTATCGGGAAGGATACCCGTTTGCGACCCTGGTGCGGCCGGGTACGGGTACGGGTAAGGAATCAAAACCCGTTTGCGACCTCTGGCGCAGAAGCCTGTTACAAGTGTTTTCGAGGAATGTCAAAGCCAGGAAGGTGTGATATTTGGGTCTCGAATGAGGCGTTTGTTCCGAAGGACGTTCACGTTGGTTCCACTCTGTTCGCCAGCAGAGTTCCTCCGGATCCGAGGTGAGATTCTAGAACGGTGACGGCGCCATTCTAGCAGCCACAAACCACGCACGTGCGGTGGCCACTCGCCCAAGCACTGATCACGCTCAACCCCTGCGCCGAAGTGATTTGGTCAAGGGCGTAGTGTACGATGCGAGACGTGTATGTTTGGTTTTCTCGGAGGAGCCTTGCCTGCCGTGAACTCCGTGCCGGCGAGCTCGGCCGTGCTGAGGAACTCGTCGAGCGCGCTCTGCTCGGTCACCGACTGCAGGTTCAGGCGGCCCCAGTCATAGCCGTCGTTCAGCTCGCTCGTGTGCAGCTGTTGTGATGAGACGGCAGGGAGGAGGGGAATAAACGACAACAACACCGTGGCGCTGTGCTGGCCATGCAGAAGGACACCTCGATGGCGCGACATCATCACAAGCGGCGTTGTGGAGAATATAAGCAGCGACGTAAATTAGCAGACGACGTGGCTTCGATAAAAATAAAAGCCAGAAAGAGAGGAAGACCGAACAGAGAATGGCTTTACGACGACATCAGAGTAGAGATCGGTGCCAGAAAGATGTGGCCCTACTTGAGCACATTTGGCACAAGGCAGAGGAAAGTGGAAACAAATGACCAAATGTACAGTGGACACCTATGGGCAATCTGCCCATGTATCGTGGTGGTGGTGATGATAATGACGCCTTCTCCACATAAGAGTATATATTTTTTACACAGCCCATCAGCAACACGGATTTATGATAGGACTGCATATTGACAACCGCACTGGTTTCAAGACTCTGGGTCGGTTTCGATGGACAGTGTCACAATCGACAGTCAGGCTTTGCTTGGATGAGTTCTGGTGAACTGTCGATCTTGCAAAGCATGGACATGGGGTCCGAGTTAGACTCAAAATTAAACAGTAATGCAGAACTGAAAACAATCATGAGCGTCGTTATGGAGAAAGCATTACTCCCAGAGGGTCGTGCGGCTGATGGACTGTGTATATTAATACTGGTAGTTATGTGGAGACACGGATGCGTGAAGTAGACATCGTCCGCTAATGCATTAATATTCTCAACAGGCTCGTGATAATTGTGTTATATATTATAGAGACGTGTAAAACAGATTATGCAAAGCCTAGGACCCCCCCCACCCCGTGTAGCCTTGCCAGACTGTAGGGGGCAAGTGCTGTTAGCGAGCGCCGGAACGGTACACGAGGGGGTGGCGGGGGTGGCCAGCACCACGCCCGACCGCCTTTGTCTCCCCTGTGTCGATGTTTACACACCGCACCAGGTACTAATTTGAGGCCGAGTCGACCTAGGGGATGCCCATGACCGGTTCAGATCATCACTTGGTGTTGGTGGCACGACCACCACGTTCAAGGGGCCCTAAACCCGTGGTCTGACACACGCACGGTGATGCACAAGCTAATGCTGTTAGTAGTATAATTATAATTATTATTGTGCCTTTCGCAACACAACACTAGGCAAAGCGTGCGTACGGTGAAGCGAGTAAAGAGCGCCGAGTTGAATTAACGTTCTAGATTTGAAGCTTTCGTGACTGCAATGATTCATACTCTTAGGTTTTTTCGGTAAAGTCACGTAGGTAAAAAATATAAATAATAGAAATAAAATAAAAAATCACGACGTTTCGGAGGCAACACAAGTCTCCGTCATCAGGTGGGACCGTCACAGCTAAATTGACAGTATTAAGTGAAGAAAAATCCCAAGAGACAAGCTCTTAAATACAAGTTTAAGGGTGAGGGAATTAACGTGGCCACCGACAGTAGCAGCAGCAGCATCCATTCTCAAAGCACTCACCCACGAGTCGTTCTTGCGCTGAGTTCGGCTGGCATTGTTCCTGTCTTTGATAATAGATCGGCCCAAGTTTGGACCCTGCTTCTTCTTCCCCATAGCTGTGTGTGTGTGTGGGTTGTTGCTGCGTCTGCGACGTTGAGAATGTTGCGTTAGAAACGTTAGAAAGTAAAATATCGTAGCGCTGTCGCCGTGACCATGCGGACGCTGCAGGGTTCAGGCCCACGTGTTTCACCCGGAACGCAACACGGAACGCGTATTCGGTCAATGTTAACGTTCTCAAATGCGTTTGTCTCCAGAAATAAACAAGCGGCGACGAAGTTAAATTCCCTAGAGTGTACCCAATAATATCTCTCGGGGTAATCGTTGTTTTTTATTGCACAGTAATTTAAAGAAAAAAAAAGCATATAAGGAACGGAACCTTTATTCAGGCCGGAACCTTTGTTGTTTCAGCAACATTGTGGCGCTGGGAGGTGGTGGTGGGACACGTCAGCAGGGGGCGCACACGTGGCGTGCACGTGGAGGTGCAACATTTTACATTTTTTAGTTTCAGTTTTTCATTTTAATTAATTAGGTTTAGCCCTGTGAGCCATGCGGCCCTTGACTCGAGTGCAGCCGCAACAAACAAAAACATGAACAAAGAACATCTTAAAGTGACGACGCTCAACAGAAACATCCAGGAGAAATCAGCAAAATCTTCCAGAAAAATGCACTGCATATCAACGCTGCGTGAAAATACATTTAATACATTTGAAAGAGACTTCATATAACTTGGAGCCCGACATGCTCAATTGTGCATAGATGCCAACTTGATTGACAAATGTGGAGTGAAAAAAAAGAATAACATTTAAAAGGACAATCCCTGCGATTGCTTCAGCACACCACTGGGCCTCCACTAGAGAGAGGTTGAGAGAGCGAGACATCCTGAAGTACCTACACTTTACCCCACCAAAGGCGACATGCCGATCCACTAAACGTTGGTGTGCCCAATTTGTTGGGTGGACAAATTAATTAATGGCGGGAAACCGTTAAGGGATTTTTATTTCATTCACAATTTACATTAGTAAACCATCCTGTCCCAGCATTTAAACCTCGCGGATTGCTTTCAATCGCGATCGGTAAAGATTCCAGGACAATCGCGGAGGTTAAGCCCCGGAACTTCTATTCGGCCCGGAATCATTTCCCTCGCCGGAAATACTTGCGCTGCCGAGTATTGAAGGAGGAAGTGGGGACCCACATCATGTGTCATTGGCGTGGAGGGCAGAACGCACGTGGAGCGCTTAATTGAGGAGTTCTCATTGACATCGCGGTGGGGAGGGCTCTAATTAATTGGCAAAAAGGGTTTAATTGGGGAGGGGGGGTGCCCATCAAGAGTTGCCTTCGCAATGGTCTTCCTGTCCTTAAGTCGTTTGGTCAGGGTGAAGAGTGATAACCATTACTGGCGGGCGAAGGAGCTCTTCAAGTATTCGCAGGTGTGGAGAATATCATTGAAGGACTCTCTTTCTTACGTCTGTCTCGCCACACAGAGTACTGTAGTAATTAAGCAATCGGCCGCACGGCCTTTTCGGAGCGCATCGTATCCGCAGGATTGATTCAACGCGAGCGCATTCTTGAGCGGTTTCGACACAGAGTTTTGTCAGCGGTCAGGATTGCTTGAAACAATACTGGAGAACTTCCGATCTTACGATATCATTATTATTGACTCATTAGCACTATGCGGCCTATTGTTGCCAGTGGTGCCTGTGGCTCAGTCACTTCCTAAGATTCCTGATTGAGTTTTTTTAATTTTCTATTTGAGACGCACCTTTGCGTGTACAAATGCGATTCTATGCCTGGCGATTTGCCTATTCGTCGAGAGTGCTTGCATCTGGTGTTTAGTGGGCCTATGTGTCAAAACTGCAATGACAGTAATTCTCAAACAAGCTGACACGTATTTACATCGAACATTCGGTTGGGTCGGTGTCGCCCTCATTTGGTTGTGGAAATTCGAATAGAGGGATTAAAATCCATCATTGGAAGAAAAAATATATTCAGCCGGGATCATAAACTTTACATCTTATTCACTTGAAATAAATATATTTAGGAAATGAGATGAAGAAATACTGTTTCCATCTGTATGTAGAGTAATGTGTCTGTGACTTCCAATTGGAAAGCCAGTGAGTTTGTGCATGTCTTACTGTACAGGTTTCATGGATTCCACGTTGCCGAGTGTGTGTGTGTATAATTGTGCATCTTGACAGCATTTCCGAGGACGCAAGAACCGATGCTATGGCCTGGCCGTGCGCGCGGTCCGGCGCTCTTTCGTCTATGCCACCAAGGCCCGCCATCTGCGAAGGCGAAACATGCGCACCGTAAGTCTGTTGTCTTTCCCTACCTCCGATTAACAGGGTTGGTTGGCTACGTACGGTGCGAAATAAGTTCAACATACAAGTCACAAACTGGGCTCGCAAAGCCACTGAACAATTAACTGCTACGCATGAAACGGCACGCGACTGTCATTGCCCGCGATCTACCGATTCGCTTGTTCTCTCATCGTGCGTGATGCTCATTGTACGAACAGTAGTTTGTCATGTACTTCCACTTGCGGGTTTGCTTCCGAAGGACTGAGCACCGCCTTGGAATGTGGAATTTACACAATCGGCTTATGGTCACGAACGGAATTGAGGAGTGCTCCCCATGCTCGTTAGCAGCAAGGCTATACATTGCTTTGACTTACATTTCTAAGAATCTTTTAAGATGAGAATGCAGTGATTTAGTAAAGGATATATGACATCATTCAATGCCATATGGATATTTTGCATTTAGACATAGTCTTTAAACATAGTTGCAGTATAATTGGGAAAGTCATAATGTTGAATAATATACGTAGTAGATGTTAACCTTGTTCATAATTTAACAAATCCAATGAGTAATCCGTTAACTTATTTGAATACTTGTATGGATTTGAAAGCATAAAATACAAAGATCCCCTATGTAGCCTTAACAGACTGTTAGGGCAAATGCTGTTTGCAAGCACCCATGATAAAATTGTTAATCTCAAATCACATGCCTCTTACTCTTTTGCTCCCCTTTACAAAACAGTTTAATATTCGCTGGTTATTTCGGTAAAGTCGCGTAGATAGATAAAATAAAATAAAACACGACGTTTCGGTCGCAACACAAGCGTCCGTCTTCAGGTGTGAAAAAATTATCTGCTGTTGTGGCTTTATATAGGCACGGGAGGGGAGAGGGAAGCAGTTTGGCTGTAGGAGTTCACATGGGAGAGAGGCGAGGGTTTGTGGCATGCAGGGACGGGAGGGGGCTAGCACGGGGGGCGGCGGGGGGAAACATTTTAAATGCTTATTCACGGGCGTATCGATACCAGGATCTGAGATATGTGGTTATATTGTAAATTTTACTTAGTATATATCTGTAACTCTAATGGGATGTGGATCTGCATAAGTCTATGTAACTACAAAACATTGTTTCAATATGAAGATCTCACCTGTAGATTAAAAGGCTGGTGTGTCCCATATTGTTGTCGTGAGTAATATGTTGTCGTTTTTCTCAGTTGTGGATCACACGAGCCACTGCTGGCATCTTGGAGCACGGGCTGAAATACAGCCATTTTAAAACCAACCTTCTGAAGGTGAGCAGTAGATGAGTGAGTAACATCATAGCACAGTACAAGGACCCCTCGATTAACGACGTACTCTCATCTGTGCTCCACTCAGTCATGAATCTGGCACGGGACTAACGCATTCATGTTCCGTGGGCAGACACAGGTGATGCTGAACCGCAAGATGCTCGCTGACCTGGCGATCACGGAGCCTCGTACATTCAAGTCGTTGGCGGCTCTGGCGAAGCGTCGTGGGGAGGAGGGCTTCCTGGCGGCACTGGATGACGGGAAGGAACCCACGGGGATTTTTTCACGAGTCGTGCATTGCGATCGTACATAGGCGCCAATAGCTGCCTGGCACGGGCCCTCTACCTCCCACATCACAGGCACACATGCAGACATGCACAGACTCGTTTCCACACAAATGCATACGAAGACAAAGGAGACCCTGTGTAACCTACACGTACTGTTTGGGGAAAGTGCTGTTAGCAAGCTTGTACTAGGTCATCTCGGCCTTAAATGAGTACCTGCTGTGGTGTGTGAGCATCAACGCTGGGGACATAAACGCAGCAAGGTGTGGTGCTTGCCACACCACCTCGTGTTCCTCGCTGGGCTTAATAGGTGTGTGCTTACAGCACCTAAGCGGACAGTATATGGAGGCTATAAAGGGATATTTGTTTATAACAGCATATCGCCACAAATGTGCATATGAACACCTATACATAAACCTATATACACACACACATGCAACTTGTGATATCCCAATGTACAGAGATAATTGTGATTTTTTTTTCTTATGATTGTTAGTAAAACAGAAGAACCAAACATTGTGTTGTGTGAATTTTGTTGGTTACATGCAGTGTAATGTTCGTATTTACATTATTTTAAAGAACGGCGTGCTTATATTCTGCACTATGTACCATGCAATGACTTGACATTGTGGCTATAAATAGACTCCTATGAAATTTTGACTTCAAACTTTCGTGACTGTAGGAATTCATATTTTTTGGTTCTTTCGGTAAAGTTACGTAGATAGAAAATAAAAAAATTGATTCAGAAAAAATTGTTTTATTATTACTTTTTTATTTTCTATCTATGTGACTTTACCGACAGAACCAAAGAATATAGACCCCTGTTGTATGTTTCCTAATGTCAATAAATGCATATTGCCTCAACAATGCTGTGCATTTTCTTACGTGCATTGCACATCCTGTTATGTACACATTGTTTAAATAAAAAGCTCTAAATTGTTATTTTCAGAAATATCCGATTGCACTATATAACAATTTTTATTCCTGGGTAGTAAGTGTTATTTAGTAATTGCTTATGCCTAAAAGGTATAGAAAATGGATATTCCCCACAAACTTTGCTTTTGTGACCAGGACAGTGATATTTAGAAATTTACCTTTTTTCAATGAGAAAACGGGCGAATTTGTGTCTTTTCGTTCACATAGAAAAAAAACATGAACTAAAATTAACATGTATTTATAATAAAGTAATACAAAAATGACTACAAAAGATTTAGAAGGGAGTAGTTTTTGGAGATTTACGATTATACTGTTAATCACTAACGAATCAACTCCCAAATGTCTCCCATCATGTTCTCGTTATACTGTCCTCGGTAGCGGCGTTCAAAGTCCAGTATATCCTGGTGGAAGCACTCGCCTTGCTCCTTCGAGTACGCTTCCATGTTCTTGAATTTATCAAGATGAGTATCAAGGATATGGACTTTGGGGGACATCCTACAGCCGATTGTGCCATAGTTCTTCACCAGTCTCAACCAGCTCCACATAGTTTTTGACCTTTTGATGGCACAGGAAGCCACGAACCACTGCGACAATGTTCCAAGCCACTTTCTCCTTACTAGTGAGCTTTATGGGGAATTCATTGCACTCCAGGATCATCTTTATCTGTAGTCCGACGATGACACCGGCTTTGACCTTTGTCTCAGGCAGTTTAGGGAAGACTTCTTGAAGGTACTTGAAGGCTGCCGACTCCTTATTTACTGCTCTGACAAATTGTTTCATAAGGCCCAATTTGATGTGCAGTGGTGGCATCAGCACCTTCCGGGGGTCCACCAGTGGCTCCCACTTGACGTTGTTCCTCCCCACAGAGAACTCGGTCCGCTGTGGCCAGTCCCGCCTGTGGTAGTGCGCCTTGGTGTCCCTTCTGTCCTAAAGGGAAAGATAGCAGGGAAACCTGGTAAAACCGCCTTGGAGACCCATCAGGAATTCCACCATTTTGAAGTCTCCGATGACCTCCCAGCCGTACTCATACTTCAAGGCATCTAGCAAGGTCTTAAGGCTGTTGTCATCCTCTTTGAGGTGCACCGAGTGAGCCAAGGGAAGAGACGGGTACTTGTTACCATTATGGAGCAGCACTGCTTTGAGGCTCCTGGATGAGCTGTCAATGAAGAGGCGCCACTCATTCTGGTTACAGGCGATTCCGATTGCCTCGAACAGACTGGTCACATTGTGGCAGAATCAGAGCCCATCTTGACGGGTGAAGAAGCTGCAAAAAGGTTGGTGACGCTTCCTCTGATCTGCGACTTGCACACTTTTATCCAACAAGTTCTACTGCTTGAACGTAGACATCAAAAGCTCGGCATTGGACTTGGTGAGACCAAGATCTCTGATCAAGTCGTTGAGGTATTTTTGGTTGGGGTAGTATGGGGTATTCTCAGCTCCACCTCTGAAATTGTCATCTGGATCTACAACGTCTTCCTCGCTCTCTGACTTGCTGCTCTCTTCTAAAGATGGCTGCTCTCTCCGGAGGAGTGGGTACGGGGAGCTCATGGCAGTGTGGCACCGGGACAATGGATGAAGGAAGTTCCGAATACGTGATAGCAGGTGCATTCTTGCCAGTCCGACGTTTAGAAGGGTCCACCATGCAGAAGTAGCAGTTGCTTGAGTGGTCAGTGGGTTCCTGCCAAATTCTTGGAATAGCGAACTTCATGGCTCTCTTTTCCCCTCTGTACCATCCTACAAAAATAAATTTATTTCACCCATGACTAATGTGTAAGCGATTCTCGCAACATTTTTCATATATGATATATTTTTAAAATAACATTGAAAATTGTAAAACATTTAAAATTAAAAACTTTAACAATTATTTTTTTAAATTTTTTTTATAAAATTCCCAACAACAATTGTACATCTTACCTTCCAAAGTATTTGCATTTCTTGCAGGTGAAATGAGGTGCCCAGGCTTTGTCTTGATCCCTGACAGGCACGCTGAAATATGCCTTGTCGGCCTCACACATCTTAGCAGATGCTTCCACAAAGTACTTTTTCGCTCTCGTCTTGATAAATTGGCCGCAGACATAGCAAAAGCGTCTGCCAGAAACTTGCAGCCTCTTGATGCCATCTCAGAAAAATGCAGATATGTATCCACTTAGGCAGCTGGAACTAAACTGAACTGGTGGGCTTAAGGCCCCTGTATTTATACTACTATTTATATTACTGGAAAGTTCTAGAATGTTCGAGAAGTTACTCCAAGTATACTCAGCACTGAATATATCTGGAATGTTCTGGAAAATATGTACATTTCTAAATATCAATGTCCTGGTCACAAAAGCAAAGTTTGTGGGGAATAATAGCCATGTTCTGTTCTTTTGAGGCATAAGCAATTATGAAATAACACTTCCTACCCAGGAACAAAAAAAATGTGTTACACAGTGTTGTCAGTGGGGCACATTTCGTTCACACTTGGTCAGAAACACCACTGAATGCCACAGGACATGTTTTCTTAACGTGCTTTATTCGTTTTCATTGACAGAGGGAGCTCTCAAGCTGAGATAGAGGCAGATGTGGCGGGAAATGTTGAATACTGTACCAGGTAAAGTTGTGGAATAGCTATTGAGTACGCAGGCAGTTCAACTGCAATGGAGCCTAGACTCTGGGCTACAAAGAGTGAAGGGGGGGGCATTTCATTCCTTGCACCAGTGCCTGGTGTGAGTAAGGATGAGCTTACGCAAAGAAGCTGAACCCAAGTGCTGAATCTCATCCTGCACACGTGCTCTCTGGAATCGCTGCGACCAGGACATCAGGAGAGCAGTCGCAAACAAGATGGAATAATCACAAGGAGTTGACACAACACGTGCTACATGGCTACACCACGGGGATACACGGAGATAGGGAAGTAGAGATACAATAGGTTAAGTACACGAGACATCTTACATGACCATACAGGTGTAACCACGCTACTAGGGGGCGGGGGCGGGTAAAATATCAAGTTCAATTTGGGGTGATTGGTGAAAAATATATATTGTTTAAGCACAGCAAATTTATACATAGGATTTTATATGGTTGAAGAATATGCAGTTTATGAGGTCAGGACAAACAGTGGCGAGATGTTATACAGGAGGTCGTGGATTTGATCCCGACGCTGACGCTTCTAAATTGGAGTTTGCATGTCTCCCCGTGGTCGTGTGGATTTTTACCCAGCTCCTCCGGTTTTTTCCTCCACATTTAGAAACCTGAGGTTGAGAGTATTCGGTTGCTATAAATGCCCACATTTATAGCAACCAAATAGCCTGGTTCTAAATCGGAGTGAGTGGACTGGCAGTCTATAATGTAGACTGTAGCCTGGTTCTTAACCTCGGTGAGCGTACTGGCAGTCTATAATGTAGACTTTAGCCTATTATTTTAATTTTATTCAGGTTAAGAACCAGGCTACAGTCTACATTATAGTGTGCCAGTACGCTCACTCAGTTTAATAACCATTCCTACAGTCTACATCATAGACTACCAATATGCTCACCAGCTTAAAAACCAGGCTACAGTCTACATTATAGACTGCCAGTGCACTCACGGAAGTTCAGAACCAGGTTACAGTCTACATTCTAGACTGTCAGTATACTCACCCAGCTTAATAACCATTGCTACAGTCTACATTATAGACTGCCAGTACACTCACCAAACTTAATAACCAGGCTATAGTCGACATTATAGACTGCCAGTACACTCACTCCGATTTATAACCAGGCTACAGTCTACATTAGTAGTGTTTATTTTATTATTTTTAATTCACTTTATTTTTTAACGTGAGTTTACCGAAAGAATCAAAGGATAATTGATTACCGTATAAAATTATACTTATTTTTAGCGAACCAATCAAGATTAATTTACAACTTTCAAAAAATTGTAAGTAAGTGTTAAACCTATTTAATTAAATTAAAAATTATAAGTAATGCACCAACGCAAAGTCATACATCAACATTCTTTAACTGGGTGCAATAATTCCTGATAGACTAAATTGAATTTTTTTCATATATATAATGACAAGGCCATTTTATTCGATCAAATTTAGTATAATTAATCATTTTTTGGTCCATCTTAATTAAAAATTGTAAGCCTATTGAAGCCAATGATTTTCCAGTGCATGTTGCAGAAGCAATAATCTTACCTGGAGCAATGATGTTACCATACAATAAATTTACAGCCCTGTGTCAATCGACTGCTGGATGAAGACCTTCCCACATTACGTCGATCATGAGGGTTGAGTGACCATACTTCACCATGTGAGTTAGCGAAGGGAAGGAGACGGGGTGCCCAAAGCTATTTATTATTACACGCTTTTTATTAACTCACTCTGTTGTTGTTGTATCCTCAAATCTTGCAACTCAATTTTAACCCACTTCCCAATGTGGTATCGACTGCAGACTTGGTATACTTATGTCATACTGATGACAATACTATATTCTAGCATAAAAATAAGAAAATGCATATTTTGTAACATTATTTTGTATATGTTATGTTTCGGCTTAGGTCTAATTGCCCACGTTATGGCAAGCTTCGGGGCCACTTCCTGGAGTCGTGGAGTTCTGCCATTACGAGTAGGGTGCATTTCATTAAAGCGTGTTTTTAAAAAAAGTTGTAAAATATTACTGATTTATAATTATATTATTTATGACTGGAAATTGAACTCTGGTCGCAGGGTTCATTATGCGGTGCATAGCCACTGCAACACTATTCCATCCACCACTGCACTTTGAACCAGTGGTGGGGGTTTGGGAGAGGGCGGTATCATTAGACCCGCTCAGATGTCACTTGCCACTGATGGCAGTCATGCCTGGGGAAACAACTCAGTTCAGGTTTTATGCACTTTTAGATCTAGATTCAAACTCATTTCTTTAGAACTACATTGGTTTGTGCTTAGTTTGTTGTCCTTCCCCCGCACCTCCGATTAGCACCGATGGCTACATACGGTGGGAAAGAAGTTATACATAGCATGTCCATAGCACAGTGCACGAACCACTACACCACCAATATCTGCTTGTTCTTTACCATGCCAGCTTTTAACAAAAAACATATACCATATTATATATCAGGGAATAGAACGCTTACCAAATGACTTCCATCGAGGAGATGGAGCAATGAAATCAGTTTGTTCGCAGGTGCTGGATGGAACGCTGCGTCGCAAGATTGTGCAGGTGGCAGCGAGTGGGGGAGGCTATCGTCCAGCCGTGGATTGATCATTGCTGATAATCAAATTGTATATGTTTAATTGACACATGTTTTCAGCTGTACATAAATGGTACTCGATGCGTAGACAGGACATCCGTGACAAAGAGCTTTATAGCTCATCGGATTCCTCCAGTATAAAAACACATTCCTGCGGAGGGAGCTGGTAGCAACGTTGGGTTGCTCGGTCAATGGCCAGGGTCAACGGCGGCGTGGTGTATTCCGCACAAATTCCCGACTGTGAGGGCGGACACAAGCCGGCGTGAGTAGGTTAAACGTTGAGTTTTATAAGGGCACCACGGGGTGACCAGTCCTCCCCACCCAGCCCCTCCCCACCCTCCCCACCCTCCCCTCCCCACCCAGCCCTCCCCACCCAGCCGCTCCCTCCCCACCCAGCCCCTCCCTGCACGACTGACACAATAATCCCCTGTGGGCTGGTGTAACCAGGAGGTTCCTACCAGTATAAATCTTCTCATTCTGTTAGCACTCACTACTGCCATCTCCTGGCCATCTCTCATCCTCACCCCTACAACACCTGGCAAGGCCTGGTGGTGACCAACCCACCTACTACCCAGGTTCAACTGAGCTTAGCTTCCCACATCTGATAGCTGTGGTGATCTGGTGGCGGCTATGCACATCTTTTACGTGAATTGCTTAGCGCTGTAACGTGAACTGCTTCCTTTGTGAATCATCACGTCGTGATAATGTTTCCTTTGTGAATATATCCCTTGGAGCTGAAATATATATCATCGTAATGAAGTTAGATTGTCGTTATAAGGCAATTGCTCTTACTGTAAATGGCACGTATACTTTGTACCACGATAACTTACAAGCCACCATAGTGCATGTGATTCTTTCCATGTTTAATATTTAAATAGAATATTTATTTTCATACTATCTTAGGCGGTTATATATTTTCGTGTTTAACACGTGACTCGCCTGAAACTATCACACTAAAAGTAAGACATGCCTAAATTTTGCCTCAATATGCTGTGACATTACCCCTTAAACCAAATTTATACATAACGTATGCCTCTTGCCAGGAATAATTAACGCATGCTCTGGAAATAAATGTAATTATATCATAAATCTAAAATAATTTGCATTCACTGGGAATTGGTAAAGTGCTACATTCGCAATTCATCACGCACATACAGTAATTATGTAACACTGTCCTCCATGCGACACAACCTTTAAATGCCCTCTACACACTTTAGCATTCCACCTGAACTCAACCATTATCAAATATTAAAACCATGTTAAATCACATAATGCTGCTCTTTCCTCAAAGAGATTTAAATTTATATCTTCTGAGGCTTTTGGAACGATACAATTATCGTCATGTATGGCGATTGTACGTTTGTGGCAATCATTACAGATTTACACATGAGGTTGTCCCTGGGAAAACCAGTTATACTGTGGATCCAGTCTTTAACCGGCCAAAGGCCCATTGAATGCACCTTTATTTTTCATTTGAGAACCGATGTTTTCAGGAAGAGGGATATGCATATATATACAATATAGTCACGAGTGATCTTCAAATTTAAGACTTTGGTTATGACAGCATTGCACGATGGCCTACTCTTGCGAATGAAATCATTGTAAATATCGGAGGTACGGTTTAAGTGAAAACGTTATCGCGTTAAAATAAATATTAAAAAGTTTCAGCTTGCGTTTAACTTTTCTTACCTAATTACATTAGCCGTTTGGCATACACCATTCACTTAGATGATGCACAGAGGCACATGAAAGCCGAGTTTCAATTTTTTGTTAATGTATTTCAAGTTGCATTCTCTTTTCTTTAATGTCATATCAGCAGCTCTGCAGTGCAGCCAAAAGAATATAAGTAGGGCATCCGTTTAATCTGTTAATGTTAGGAGGCGTGAGTGTATACGCACCATGTCAGCCTGAATGGACGCTTATTCCTCTAAGCATATGGTCGTGAAGGAATTCAAAGAAAACCCCAATATGTAATTGTGAAGAAGGAATTGAAATAAAATGAAATGGAAAATTGTCAAATTATTTCCTCAAAAATATTTTTTTTGTCAGAAGATCCTGAATTCATACTTAATTATTTGATCACGATAGATTTAAAATTCAATATTTCATACAATAAACGATTATGTATAACGTTCTCGTATAGATAACTATATGGTGTAAATTCATTAATTTACACATGCACTACCGTATTATTTTTGTGAAAATTTAGTTTTGTAACTCATTTGCACTCCAATTCGACCAATTTTTTAAAATGAATTTCACTGTAACCGTGACATTCACCACTGCGCCCAGCGAGATACAGAGACAAGAGCGCGTGATTCAGAGATATAATGCAAGCTCGAGATCTCAAGTTGCCTGTTTTGGAAAAGCAAAGTTGGTTCTGGCAGGACACATTGTTAGAAGGGATGGTGGCTGATATATGAAACTGGTGAATGGCAGCCAAAGGGAGAGAAGAAATATAAAAGTAGATGTCCACCGCATAGATGGAGCGATGGGATGATCAGTTCATTCTGGAATGAAATGGATTGTGGCATCATTTGACCATGAGGAATGACGTCGGCTTTGGGCTTTGAGAAGCCTTCTTGCAGAAGTGGATAAATAACGAATGTTCATGCTAATGATGATGACATTGTACAGATAACTACACATTGAATTACAATGGTTAGATTAAAATATGTATATCCCTGTAAATATACATCACGTATGTTGAACTTTTTTTGCAGTGCATGTAGCCAAGTGTGCTAAATTATTTCAATTCTTTTCAAAGCGACGTGAAACTATTTTAGAATCAAAATGACCATGCTGTTTAAAATTGACCGTTTAATAATAACTCCGAGGCAAACTGCCAAGAGGTTTCCCCCCACCATCAAATGACGCTGATTAATTGACTCTGAGTTAGCTCAGTTATTATTTATGCGTACTCCAATTTATCACATACATCCGTAAACCTGTTTGGTGAGAAGCCAGTTTTGTGGGCCACCTTTTTGGGCCATAGGTCGCGTATGTTATGGAGATTGTCACCGTTCTTGCAGATGTTTGCGAGTATAGTCCTCTGCAAAAGGCCAATTCAATCGCTGTATTCTGGGTGGTTTTTAGGGGGGGGGAGGTCCTACTGGACTACGTAAGTAGTGGGCATTCGTACAGCTTATGATAGTCCACCAATGGTACGTTACCCCGTCAAATTAACGATCGTTGATATTGCATGCGTAGGGTTTCCACCTGTACTGGCTTTCCCAGGGTCGTCGTCTTGTTTTGGCAGTTATCACGGGAAATCTGTAAGTCTTCCCAGGAAATTAAAGGTCCCTGCTTTTGTCAGTTGTGAAATGATAATATAAAGACACCACTCAAGTCAACGCATTCTTTACACTGTGGTAACCACAGCAATGAGTCAGCTTGGAAATGACATATTCATATGTTGTCATTTATGGATTGTCTCGTTTCGATTCTTGATTTTTTTTATAATTGTGTTGATTGTAGCGGCCTCTGGTGGCTGGGTGGGGCATGTTATTCCATGAAGACGTTCAAGATTCTAAACGTCGAAAAACATAGATTCCTACTCGTAATTCGATGCATGTGTCGTTTAGAAAACAAAAACATCGATATGAACTTATGCAGAATTACACCTATACATTTTGCAAACGTTGTATTTTAAATCATGGGCCAATGGTAACAAAAATAATGAAGGTGTGACAGCCAAGGGATAGAACACACCTGACAGAGCATCCCTCAAAGAGATGGAGCGATGAAATCAGCTCGCAGATTCGTCAGAGATGCCGACGGTTTGGATAGCTCTTCATGCAGCAGAAGATAGATCACGACGATTCTGATGAAAACATAGAGAGATGCATGTTTGGAAGTTGAGATGCATGCTTGGAAAGAGGCAGAATGAGAAATGCATGAATCCGGCAACATAAATTAGAAACACTTTTGATCATAATCCAGCAGTGGATTTATCACAGCTGCCACTGACGATGACGATGCTAAGAGTTTGCAAGAAGCAATGACATTCCGTGTGCGTGTGTGTAAATGAGTGTACACGCGATACGGGAAACTGTCCGCATCGAGTTAATATTTTAGCACTCGTGGAGTTTGATATCAAATATCAGAAATGTAGTGTTTCGGACTGCTTGCTGTGTAGATGTGGATGCAAAAGGGCTGTGGTCAAATCCTCTGCGGCTCTTCTACATGGACACAGCTATGGATCCACCGGTGGAACTCCAGAGCATCGATGCAAATCGCTTGGGAATTGGGTGAGACATTTTTCTTCAAATTGTTCAAACGAAAGACGCAGACACGTAAACCTCCTCGGTTAAAGAGCTTTGTCTTTTGGCAAATGCATCGTCCCTACACTGACGGATGCATTGATGAAACCCGCCGACAGCGGAGGGTACACCGTGTTGAATTTAAATGTTCGTGAACGTTGCGAGTTTGTTCGTTATTAGACGATGCGTTTTGAAAGCGTCACAACAGAAGCGGCGGCACGAGACTGTTGAACACGCCTGTCAACTTGGTTTCATTGCAGCGTGAAGGCGCGAGGCAGGTTTTTAGCCGTGAGTAATGGCTCTGCTGATGTGCCCCCGTTCGTACGTTGTGGAATCTAAGACCGTCGATGTTTTTGCGCCCTTCCAACAGCCACTCTGCTCGTATACATTAAACTAAAGAACAAATGTGTTCAACGAATGTGAATTCGATGGTGTCGGTGCAGTGAGTTACAAATAATTGAATGATACTCATTTAAAAAAAGGCTTCTGTACTTGAAAATATTCAACTATCATATTATTTTTTATTGTAACAGGTGAGGCCCACGGAGTCGTGTGGCTCTTTCTCAGAAGCAACGAAGTGGCTTGTCACGTGTAAATTCATAGCAACCACAAATACCATAGGCGCATGTTGATTGTAAATGTGGAGGGGAAAACCCGCACAATCCACGCGAGAAGCGGGGAGAGAAACATTCAAATTCCAAATTTTAACAAATTACGTCTGCGGTTATCTCCATTGGCAATGCAAGAAACGTGTACAGTACTTGGTGAACCTGCAGAAAGAAACCTGGCCATGCAATGATCGAAATACTCAATGTGTGGCCAATAGATATAACTCAACGGCGCCTGCATATCCGCATATGTTCTCTGTAGTGTGGGGAGCGGTGACGTGGCGGTTTATGCCACTAATGACCACCACCAGTGACGATTCCATCTGAACCGGTTCTGGGCCTTCCCTGCGTCGAATCCAGCCTCAAATGAGCACCTGGTGTGGTGTGTAAACATTGCCACTGGGGAGACAAAGGCGGCCTGGCGTGATGTTGGCCACACTCGTGCCGGCCTTCATAGGTGCTCGCTCACTGAACTTGCCCCAACAGTCTGTTAAGGCTATATGGAGGAACGTTGTCCATCACACACACCACACCTTCACAAACAGCTTTTTCCTACCACCACAACACTCCTGGAAGGATCACCCCTCCTCTGTCTCTCTTCCACTCATAACGCTCACCCCCTGCGTGGGACACTAACTCACCCGTTGGTTCTTTTCCATTACACTTCACCATTATGCCTCGTGTGCGCGTGTATGTTGGACTTCTTTCGCACCGTACGTAGCCATCCGTGCTAAAATGAAGGCAAATTATGAAATACATAATTATATTTTAAAAAACACACTGGACCACAACTTGCACAACAACAACAACAAGCGCCACGAGCACAAAAAACCACGGCTGCTCTTGTTTCTCTCCGTTGTGTGCCGCGCAACGGACACGCAGAATCCTAATCCGCGACGACCTCGGCGATGCTGGCGGGCAGGAGGAGGAGGAAGCTCCGGCCAGGATGGGCCGACAGCCCAAGAACGTGAAGCTGTCGGCGGCGGAGGCACGAGTCGTGCTCCTGGCGCTGGCGATGGTCGGCCTGGGAATCGCCGTGTTCTTCATCCTCTCCATAACCGTCGTGCAGCCCTTGCTCAACGGGTGCGGTTTGCGCCCAAAGGCCCCCATCACCACCACCAACACCGCCGTGTGTGTGTGCTGTGGCGTGTGGTGCTTTGTGTCAACATTCGACACAAACGTCGTTCACGTCACCCACCTAGCCATGCACCACCATCATCATCCTGAGCCATGGTCAATCCACTGCAGGATGAATGGGTTACCAAGCTGCCTACGTTCACGTCACCCACCCAGCCATGCACCACCACCATCATCATCATCATCCTGAGCCATGGTCAATCCACTGCAGGATGAATGTCTTACCAAGCCGCCTACGTTCATGTCACCCACCCAGCCATGCACCACCACCATCATCACCATCATCATCATCCTGAGCCATGGTCAATCCACTGAAGGATGAATGTCTTACCAAGCCGCCTAAAAGTTCACCGAGCTTGGCACAAGCGGTACATTGATATCACAGACAATTAGCAGTGCGTGCCAGATGTTGTTGTCTGTGTGTGCACTTCCTTCATCAGAAAAAAAGATATAATCTCTGTTCTTCAAAGGGTAATTTGCCCACAACGTTAGCCTGCTGCGAACACATCTTTGCTCACAAATCAGTGTCAACAAAGACAACGGTTCATAACACAGGTTTTTTTGGGGGAGTTAGATTGCGCCTTCCTTTTTCTCTTCCGCAGCCGGGGCAGCACGGAGGCGAACTGCACGGTGATTTCGGCCGAGATCCCCAAGTGGATTGACTGCGCCTTCGAGTGTGGCCCCTACTGCAAGGGCGTCTCCAGCTACCCGTGCCTGCAGGTCTACGTCAACGTGACGCCGTGGGGACGCAAGGTCCTGCTGCATCGCGACGAGCAGTCCATATCCTCCAGCTCGCAGGTGCGCGCGCCAGCCTCGCTCGAGAGACGGGACGGGTAGCGGGTGGGGGGGGGCAGGTGCTTGATCGGTGTTTTGGTTGAGAACGAGACTCAAAGGGGTCAAGATTTCTTGGCGGGGTCGTTGACGCCCAGTGGCAAAGGGTCATCGGTAGAATGTCTGCGCTTAAGTCAAAGCCGTTGAGCGTGACACCCCAAAGTGCTGGGGTTAATACCAAGGTTAAGCTTCGTCGATGGGTGAAATGGTCTTCTCTTTGGGGCAAGAAGGACAAAGCGGCGTTGCGTTGCAAGGATCGATGGCCTAAATCCTCACTTCACTCGGAATCAAAGAGCCATTGGTAGAATGCTTGTGCTTAAGTCAGGACCTCCAAAGTGACAGGCCAAAGTGTTAAAGTTTTGACCGAGGTTGATCTCACTGGTGGCACAATGATCTACTCTTCAGCAATACGGACACAGGCGTTGCACTGTAAGGATTCAACGGTTTAAATCGTAACTCCGCACCGTCTCCACACATTCCTAGAAGTATCACAATCGTCTTCATGGACACTGATTTGTGACCCAACATATGTTCGCAGAAAGCTAACATTGTGGGCAATTGCCCTTTTTAGAACAGAGAGAAAGAAAACATAGTTCTAAACTATGCACACACAGACAACAACATCTGTCATGAACTGCTAAGTGGCAGTGATATCACCATACTACTTGTGCCAAGTTAGGCGCACTTTTAGTATAAAAAATAATGCCCTTTATATAACTAAGCAAACTTCAATGTGTCTCAAGACTATTTTTTCAGGAGGGTCCTGCATCGGAATGTTTGGAGCATTTTTGTATACATCTTTAGCATGTAGGAGGAAACCGTATTACCCAGAAAAACTCACTCAATGGAGAATATAACACTCAAATCCCCATGCAGAGATATTGGAGAATCCACACAGATAGGCTCAAGAATCCAAGAATCGTGCCAATTCTTGGTGGTGCGTGGATGGGTGGGGAGTGGTGGAATCTTTCTATCCCTACTCTGTATCCAGTCTGTGTGGCAGGGTGGCACAGGGGTAACGCGTGTGCCTCGTGCTTTTTCGTGTGAATTGTTTGGATGTTCTCTTCCTATTCTGCATGGGTTTCCTCCTGGGTATACAGTTTCCTCCGATAGTTAAAAAAACATATAATGTAACTAGTATTTGCCAAAGGATCCAAATGCTCACAAATTACAATACCTGCAAATTACTCAATTGAGATTACACAACGCAACATTGCCCCCTACTGCAAAGCCTTGTTAGGACCCTCCTAAAGTGGCGTTTTGAGATCGAGAGAGGTTTTCTCGGGCAAAGAAGCACAGTGACAGTGACGACAACGGAGCGCCGACGATCGTTTCCCCACAGTGCTACCAGTTGCCCAAGTGCTACCGGGACCACGCGGATGCCACCGCGGTGATTGAGCCACTGAAGTCGTCCTTCAGAGCCCTCAACCGCACGCCCTTCCGATGCTTCTACAACGCCCGCGTGCACCACGACGACGCCCTCTTCAGCCGATCGGCCAGCGACTCCGAATCTCTGCTGCAGTGGCTTCTGTGGCCCCTCTTGGCCGTGGCCATCGGTGCCGCCCTCCTGTTCCTCCTGGCCTTGAGTCACACGCTGGCGGGCGTGTGCGAGAACAAACAGACGATTCAGCACCGCCGCAAGGCGCACTCCGACACCGCGCGTCTGGTCGCCCGGCGTCCCTGGAGGAGCGACGTGGCCGGCGGCGGTGGTGGTGGCAGCGCCAGGTCCAAAAGTCGGGCCTCTTTGCGCTCGGCTGGCATAGCCATTGTGTCTTTCCGCGCTGTGGGAAACAGCCTCAAGGGAGAAAAGCACGTGCATTTGCCGTGATGCGCCGTTTGTGTTTTCCAGAGATTCGGTTCGAAATCATGTTCGGAGGAAATTTCCATTTTCAGGCATGAATTTCACTTGTGGGTCACAGTTGAATGTCTTTTTTTCCTTCGGTCGTATCTATACATCTTATTCTTTTTTATTTCCCAATGTTATTCCACTTGTGCTATCGGTGTCGTAATGTCATAGAAAGATTACATTTCCACTTTGAACTGTCATCGCGTTGCATCGCATTATCTCAGAGAGCACTCAAGGTGTCGTCATCTCAACGAGCACTTAGGGAGTTGTCAATAGTCATTCTACTGCATTGGAAAATAACGACAGCTCTTCTTTGTGATCATCGCCACGCCACCACCTCTTGGCCACCTCGCAGCCCACTCAAACAACACCTGGCACTCACCGGCAGTCTACAATCAGAGCGCTATCCAGGCTTTATCCGGCTTAACTTCAGAGACTGCTGTGGTCTTAGGCAACTAAATAAAATAAGTAAGTGTAGAAACAAAGTAAAAGGTGCATGCGTACGCGTGCCAGTGCTGGCAGAAGAGCCTCCACCAGAGGCAGCTGTAGAGAACGCCTTGAAAGGGCATTTTAGCCTCCTCTCCCACAGTGGCCACATGATTGGGGATCGGTGAGAGGACCACAACTTTACGCCACCACACGTGACCTGCCGATAAATCAACTGTATTGCAAGTGTGGTTAGCGGTGGCGGTGGTGGATTTAAGAAACTTGCCAATTGTTAAAACTGCTGCACCGTGAGATCGCATTGAACCGGCGTCCTCTGGGTTGCAATTGCGGTGTGCTAACCATTACACCACAGGCAGCATAATTAGTGTCTCGTGTGTATAATAAGCGAGTGTTTAATGAGCGAAAACTAAAATAAGATATGTGTGATAATAACTCTTAGGCGTGTTCAACAGAAAGCCACTGGTGTAAAATAGACCACAATAGTGTAATGCCTTTGCTGAATATTGTGAAGATCGCATGGTAAGTTGTTCTTGTATTCCCATACGAATGCGCCCTGCGCAGGATTCTAGTCTCCGAGTCAAGAGGGAAATAAACGCTCTGACATGCCTCGGCACACACGGGATGGATTCCTGCCTCAATCACTGATCACAGTCGCAACGCAACGTGTGCAAGAAGCAGCCAGCCTTGTGCGTTGTGCAAAAAAAAACATCAACAGTTCCCGAAGAAATGCATTGTGGCCCTCTTAATGCACAAGGCTGAGTGCGTTTTGTACACGTTTCTCTGTGTTGTGTGAAACTTGTGTTTTTTTCAGCCTGCGCTGACTTCTCTGTTAAGATGGGTTGTCTCGCCATGTACAGATTTGATTATATTCACAATCATTGGTTGGGAGGTCTGCTTGCGACAGACACTACGTCTGCTTCCCATATATATCTGTCCCTGCATATAAAAAAATAAAAACATGGTTTTAGACATCACATCGGCCACACAGTCTTCTGGGAATGATGTTTTCAGCATTGGTTTAATTCAAGCAAGTTACAGTATTCTTACATAACAAAAAACATTTCGTATGGAAAGGAGGCGTATTTTTTCTTTGATTGGTGATTGCATTCCCATATTCGCCACAACAACGCAGATTATTATTTTGTGCAAGCAAAATTAATAATTCCGGATGACTGTGGCCCCCAATGCAGGCGGGCGGTGCAGTCTTGCCACGGTGTGCACAGCGGCTCGTCGTCATGCTCATTTTGTCTCTCAAGTCAAGAGTTTAGACTGTTACGTTTAACCAGGTGAGAACTCAAAAGACCGCGATAGTCTCATTTGCAAGACGGACCTGGATCGACAGGTCGTGGTGGTCAATGGGACAAACAGTATCATGATAATGATGAAAACAAGTGGACAATATTTCCAAATAATGATATGGCCTTTGACCGAAATTGCCCAGAATCCACCCAATCTCATCAGATCTTGGAAGCTAATCCGGAATTTTGAGCCATGATCGTCCTCGGAAGGGCGACCACCATGCATAACAGTTGATATAGGCTGCGGAACTACGTTGTGGGCAGTAGGAAGGCAGTGCAGCAAAATAAATTACTGTACTGTACTTATATGCCCCCCCCCCCTCCCTGCCTTCAACCTACATTGCAGTCCAGCTGGGTTGAATATAGTCAAACAATCCGGCACGATTTGATTGGCGTGGGGAGGCCCTCATCCAGCAGTGGGTTGACAACAAGGGCTGTGCATGTGCGCGATTCTTTTATAGGAGAGTAAGATGACAAGGGACGCACGCCATATAGCCAACACTTCATACGGAGAATAACAATGAACGGATTAATTGCGTCAATAAAATGGCCCACGTTTTTCCACAGGTGCTCACGCAAATTGGCGAGTCAGCTCCTTACACAAACATCAACGCAGAAACAAAGATGACGTGCTTTGTGTGTAAATATTTTTTCACGCGGTTGTTGAGCGCAAGCACAAAGCCCCAAAAACATAAAGCGGCCAGCGACGGTCAGCACTGTCAAAGTTGTAATAGGCGAGGGTCATCACGTTGCTGGAATGGAGTAAGGCTATTGTAAGCGTTTGGAAAAATAAGTGATGGGAGAGAATTGCAAAGCGTGGTGGTTGCACTGCGTTTACGAGTCGAAACTGTCAGTGTGGGAGACCCGAGTCCTCGACATGGATGGGGGGAAATGAACGAGCTAACGGTAAATTACCACGGTAGTAGCGATAGAAGATTGCCGAGGAGGTGAATGACCACGGGTGAGCGAGTGAGTGAAGTGAATCAGTAAGTGCTGTATTCTTAGGTTTTTTTCGGTGAAGTCACGTAGGTAAAAAATTAAAATTAATAAAAGTAAAATAAAAATAAAATAAAAATCACGACGTTTCGGAGGCAGGTGGAACCGTCACAGCACGATAGCTGTATCAAGTGAGAAACGTCGTGATTTGTATTTTATTTTTATTTTACTTTTATTAATTTTAATATTTTACCTACGTGACTTTACCGAAAAAACCTAAGAAAATGAATCCTTGCAGTCACGAAAGCTTCAAAACTAGAACAGTAAGTGCTGGACCATCAATTTGCCTGACGGCTTCACGTTGAGTTCTATCCGGTGCAGTGTGGTAGGTACCGGGTGGTCCACTCCAGATATGATGACTTTGTCTCGTGCTTAAGGATTGTTTTGGAGTTTAAGAGACTTTGGCACGGCAAAGAAAACCCAAGCGTCTTCGATGCCTCCTTCAGCCAGGTGAGGAGTTGACACGGCGGTCTTGCGTGGGAGTCGGAGTGCAGTGGTTCTGAGTGTTCGCACTGCGCTATCAATCTGGAGGGCTGAGTTTGATTCACGTCAGTGCCAAGTGGTACGTGAAATGGTTTCTGACCCCCTCCACCAACCGCCCTCGCTAACCAGCATTGACCAAATGACCCCCATGGCCGTATCTGGAGGCCTTCATCCAGCAGTTAATTTATCAAGAGGTGTAAATAATTACGATTTTTTGTAAGTATTGCATTGTATGTATGATGTAGCGCCTTGTAGCCAGCATTCATGGGCAAAAGTACAATTATCGAACCTTGCCTATCATCGGACCGTAGTGTATTACAGGAAAACGTGATGCAGAATAAAAAAAATACAAATGAAGCAAGCTTGCAAGCCAGGCCATTAATTGCATATCTATTTTGCGACACGTTGTGTGGTGACATCACCTTTAATCTATTTAAGAGCGAAACAGGAAGACTTCATCACGAGTCTGGCTCATCGGCTGATTAAGCGAGTTGTAATCACCAGTGAAACGTCGTGCTCAAATTGTAAACGTCGTGAGTTTTACTCTCTAACACACCGGTGTGCTGAAGTAGCAACTAATTGGCGCGTTTTGTTTACGTGACAAACCTTACTAATTGGCTGTGTCGGGTGGTGGCGGGTTTAACGGCACATGTAAATTTCCACGATCTAACCCCAAAAAAAACATTTCTTACGTTGTGTATGTTAGCTGACACACCCGCGGGCGACATCCACAGCGCCTGGTTAGCCTTGTTCAACAACAGCAACAACAAATCAACGGGGAATGAGAATAAAACGCGTCTGAAACAACATTATCGCTGTGTTATGGAATCTGTGGCCCTCCACGTGAATATTTTATACCGCATCAAAATGTGCCACTGCGCTGGTTATTTGATATAATGATTTCTGATGCTCCGTGGGAGGGTGACGGTGAGCGAGAGACCGCCGGGCAGTTCCATTCCGTGCTGGGCCCTCTGTTGTTACTCAACGAATACAGCAGACATGGAGTCGGAAACAAACATCCAGCCAATTCCAACGGCGCCATTCGGAATCGGGTAAAATATTTGTCCATAACTAAGGTTTTTGGGTTAGATCGCGTAAGTATAAATGTGTGTGTGGGTTAGATCGCGTATAAATGTGTGTGTGGGTTAGATCGCGTATAAATGTGTGTGTGGGTTAAATCGCGTAAGTATAAATGTGTGTGTGGGTTAGATCGCGTATAAATGTATGTGGGTTAGATCGCGTAAGTATAAATGTGTGTGTGGGTTAGATCGCGTATAAATGTGTGTGTGGGTTAGATCGCGTATTAATGTGTGTGTGGGTTAGATCGCGTGTAAATGTGTGTTTGGGTTAGATCGCGTATAAATGTGTGTGTGGGTTAGATCGCGTGTAAATGTGTGTTTGGGTTAGATCGCGTATAAATGTGTGTGTGGGTTAGATCGCGTATAAATGTGTGTGTGAGTTAGATCGCGTATAAATGTGTGTGTGGGTTAGATCGCGTGTAAATGTGTGTGTGGGTTAGATCGCGTATAAATGTGTGTGTGGGTTAGATCTCGTATAAATGTGTGTGTGGGTTAGATCGCGTAGAAATGTGTGTGTGGGTTAGATCGGGTATAAATGTGTGTTTGGGTTAGATCGCGTA
>CM025657.2:6277909-6288813 GCA_014621495.2 Entosphenus tridentatus
ACGCACACACATTTCCAACATCATACAAATACATTCACGGAATAATAATCATCATTGTCAGCCATTGTTTAGCCATTGCTGGATGAAAAGACTTCTGACCCAATCGCCATCGCTCACTGTCCCGTGATGCCACAATCCATCTCACTCTTGTGCATGTGTAAAGACTTCAGACTCGAACTGTAGAGGGTTATTTTCATGGAACTTTAACGTGGCTTAGGAGGGCGGCAGCGCGAAAGTGCCGATGTGGAGACGGTGAAGACGGTCAGGACAATAAGACAGTCAGAACGAGAAGACAGTCAGCACAAGAAGACAGCGACGAAGGCCCCAAGTCCGCACCAGACAGCCCCGAACCTCGTTCCTCGCCCCTCTTTTATCCCCGGCGTGACCAACCCCCGCCCTTGGGGTCGCCTTTCCTTTTCGAACTCTCTGGCAAATTCTCGAACCTTTCTGGAGCTTGCAATCATCCCTTCACTCTCCCTATCCTGTTGTCACCACTCGTCTCCTAGTTGACGCACTGTCTTTACGCATGTACATGCATATTCTATGTAGATATTACAACAACAATTACAACTGTAGCTTATAACGATGCAGCATATCTTTAAAGTGGCCTTTCCTCTTTAGTGTGGTCGGTTGTCCTGGTTCTTTTTTTGTTTCTTGCTTTCCATGCATTGCGCATTGGGGTCCTAGGATGGCGTAGCTATGTTGCATGCCCATGTCCAAGCATTCCATCAGCACCGCTGAGAGATCATGTGTTCAAATCTGGGCAGTTGGCCATGGTTAAACTGGGGTTTCAAGTGTACCACATACTGTAGGTGTCTCCAATCACCGAATACCTGTACGTAAAAACAACTAAAATGTGGTTTTCATATCCTGTGAATAATTAAGCAAGTTGTTGATAAAACGTATTTTTACGCTCATGATACCTGCATTGAATCATGCATTTGAGGGAGGAGGGGCTGTCCTTATCGTTAATTGTGGGCCCTGGTTAAACAGAGAATGTAGTGCCCCATGAAATTCATATTATGGTTTTAACCGTGTCATTTTTGATCCATTATGTCACCCGTGAGTTCCTCGTAATAGGCGAGGAGGTAAAGGCGCAGCCCCGCAATTGCTTGCTCGCGCCACTGCTGGCGGAAGGGGGCCCCCACGAGAAGGAACTCTTCGAGAGCCCCTTGGGGAGAGTAGGGTCGATCTACTTTATCACGCTGGTCAGACGTTTTTGAAGAGGTGGGAGTGCCCACACTTCACCCCCACCACACACGACCCTGCTGCTGCTGCTGGACTTCACTGTGGGCTGTTCCCATGTATACTGCTGGGTGGGCGGACAGAGGCGGGAGGTCACTCATGAAAGGTGCCAGAATTGCTGCAACTGCCGTGCCGGGAGAAATAATCGAACGGGCGCAACTTCTGGGTTGCAAGCCCACTCACTGTGCTGACCATTAACACAGCGGCAACGAGCCTTAACACACCTGTATATGCGTAGAAGCAGATGGAACCTATTTCGGTCAAATTATTTGGTAAGGCTGCATTGGCAGTGCTGCACAAGCACAAACAGCAATAATCGGGCACGTTTGTCAACAACGCTACCATAAAAGGGGAGGGAAGATGTATAAGTATGTATAGAATAGTTGACATACTCTTTGGTTCTTTCGGTAAAGTCACGTAGGTAGAAAAATCATAGATCACGACGTTTCGATCACAACACAAGCAATCGTGCTGTGGTTGTCCCACCTGAGGACGACCGCTTATGTTGCGATCGAAACGTCGTGATCTATTATTTTTCTACCGACATGACTTTACCGAAAGAACCAAAGAGTATGGATTCCTGCAGTCACGAAAGCTTCAAATCAATCGTTGACATTTCAGGCAATTGCCCCTCTTACGAAGCACACACAAGCGTGCACTGAAGATGCACCATTGCCTTAAATGTCACATGCGTTTATTTGTCTCCTTTTGAGGCAATTATTGACATATGTGTTGCATTTATATTCCCATCGTGGTCAGTTCGGAACGTGTCTCCTTCGTAGCGACTTGAGACACGTGCCTTGGTTGCGGTCCGGAAATTCAACAGGGAGCCTTGTACGTTATGGACTAATGTTGAACTTCTTTCGCACCGGACGTAGCCAGTCCCCCCGGTCACCAAGCTGGCCACCCGTGCCCGTTCAGGAGAAGGGCTGCCCTCCCAGGCAGGAGAGGACACCGAGGGAGAGAGCGATACTAACCGGGGGTGGCGCTAATTAAGAGGTGCGGGGGAAGTACAATAAACTAAACACACAAAAAAAGTAGTTCTAAAGAAATTAGCTTTCAATTCTGGATTATTTAAAAGTGCACAGCTCCAGTTGCTTCCTAATATCGGAAGGAAGAGCGCTCCAGACGGCCGCAGAAGCGCATCTGAAAGCACGCGATGCGGTGATGAGTTCGCGTGATGTTTCGTGCTCCTTTGACGAGATCGGCAAGTCACTGTGGTTCATTTTAATTCGTGGCAAGCACCTTGTGCGTGCGTAACGAGTGCGACCTTCATAATGGACGGACACGGTCGGACCATTGCGTGCCAACGCTGTGCTCCCGATTTCATCTGCAGCCAGGGCAGCGAGGAGGCGAACTGCACGGTGATCTCGGCCGAGATCCCCAAGTGGATTGACTGCGCCTTCGAGTGCGGCCCCTACTGCAAAGGCCGCTCTATCTACCCGTGTCTGCAGGTCTACGTCAACGTGACGCCGTGGGGACGCAAGGTCCTGCTGCATCGCGACGAGCAGTCCATATCCTCCAGCTCGCAGGTGCGCGCACCAGCCTCGCTCGAGAGGAGCGGACTAAACGGCAAGGGGCTGCCAAAGGGCCACACCGACTCACGACGTTTAATAGCCCAGGATGGAAATTCAAAGAGACAATAGACAAATAACCCCTCCGTATAGCCGTAACAAACATACATTTTGACTTTTAAACTTTCGTGACTGCAGGAATTAATATTATTGGTTCATTCGGTAAAGTCACGTAAAATAGAAAAAAAAATGAAATAAATTTAATTAAAAATAATGAAAGCAAAAAACCCACGACGTTTCGATCGCAACACAAGCGGTCTTCATCAGGCGGAGAGAAAAAGCTATTTTATTTTTTTTAATCTACGTGACTTTACCGAAATAACCAAGAATACCGTAACAAACTGTTGGGGCAAGTGCTGTTGGCGAGCACCGATGATGGCCGGGACGGCACACGAGGGGGTGGGTGGCCAGCACCACGTCAGGCCGCCTTTGTCTCCCGCGTGGCGATGTTTACACACCGCAGCAGGTACTCGTTTAAAGGCTAAGTCGACCACAAATACACACACTTTCAAGGTTGAGGTTCCAAGGAGGCCTGCGTGGATTCGTTAATCATTATCGCCAACAGGTTAGCCTCTTTCTCGACAAAAAAAAAACAATATTTGATTGAATCTTGATTTTAAGCTTTCGTGACTGCAGGAATCCATACTCTTTGGTTCTTTCGGTAAAGTCACGTAGTAAAATTTGATTGCTTTAAAATAATATTCATTCGACTTCACGTCCCCCCCCTCCTCCTCCAACCATATGATTTACCTCTCTGGCCTTTCTACCTCTCTGGCCTGTGTGCTGTGAAGAAGTGCCATCGCCCCCGAAACGTCGGCCATCGTGTACTTTCACTCTGAACGCAGTCTGTATTGATGAATGTGTTGAGGCTTTATTCACCAATGTACGATTTGTGAGCTTGTGTTGAGTGTGCCGTGTTGATGGCGGTGGCTCCCCCAGGATGTATTTCCCGGTTGTGCTGCCACGTGTTGTTTGGCACGATGTCCCCAATATTTTTGACCCGAGCGCTTGGGGAGCTTCAAGAACATTCATTTCACGAGGGAAGCTGCCACAAGAAGCTATTTCAGTTCCTGGGCAGTAAGTAGCACATTTGCTGAAATAGCTTCCCGTCACATGGGGCGAAACGTCGGACATAATTCCAAAACCTCACACGCACGACAACCTGAAAGCGCATCGCACCTCCGATTGGCTACGTACGGTGCGAAAGAAGTTCACCATACTGTACACACATCGGTACAGCTCAATGATGAACAGCCGGATAACTGACTAACCGACACTTTTATCGCTACCGAAGTAAAAATGGTTGGACGTTTTGAAAAATCTGTTTGACATTCGCAACGAAAGCCCTTAGCGACACCATTCCAACTGGAATTGGATGGAAGTGTGTTAGAGGAAATCGTCTTAATAGGATTAAAAGCGTTACAGTGTTCTATAGGATTTTTTTTCCGTGGGATATTCAGCAAAACCAGCGATGCAACATTTTCTCACCACCCTATTCCAAGATGGAACGGCGTGGCTCAGTGCTTTCGTCGCGAACCTTTAAACGGACAAATAAAACTAATTCTAGATTTGAAGCTTTCGTGACGAAGGGGAGTGCGCGTTGGACGTTTGATTTGTCCTCTTGGGTTTTTTCGGTAAAGTCACGTAGGTAAAAAATATAATAAAAAAATTATATTTTAATGACCTCAATTTTTTTTTTTAAATGATTAATTTTAAAATAAAATTAAAATTATTTAATTTTAATTATATTTTTTACCTACGTGACTTTACCGAAAAAACATAACAGGACAAATCAAACGTCCAATGCGTACTCTCCTTCGGTGTATTTCTCTTCCCACGCTAAACCATCTCCTCCTCCTCCTCATCCCGCAGTGCTACTTCCTGCCCAGTTGCTACCGGGACCAGGTCGATGCTCACGCCGTGATCGACCCGCTGAGGTCGTCCTTCAAGGCCCTCAACCACACGCCCTTCCGATGCTTCTACAACGCCCGCGTGCATCAGGACGACGCCCTCCTCAACCGCACGGCCATCGACTCCAAGGCCCTGCTGCAGTGGATGATGTGGCCCACCGCCGCCATGTCGTGCGGGGCCATGCTCCTGGCGCTGCTGTGCGTGAGCCACCGCCTGGAGGAGCAATGCGACAGCTACCACGCGTTCCGCACCTCGGCCGTGTACCCCGGCAACAGGCGGTCGAAACCGCAGAGCGGCAGGCGCGTGGTGGTCAGCAGCATCAGTGGCGGCGCCGTGCCGATTGGCATCGGCTCGCCGGTCACCAAGGTCATGAAATTGGGGTCGAAAGCGGCGGGCGTAGCCAGGTAGCCTGGTGGGAACTCCACAAACGCACGGCCGTGTTGATTTGACGCGTGTAACAACTTACAAATATATATTTAAAGTGTGCGTTGCACGTGCTGCAACAAAGTGAAAACTGCGGTAACTGTAATCAGTTTTTTGTGTCCGTCGTACTGTTTGGTGGAATAGAATTGTCCATGTGATGTGACGACTCTACATCGACTGCGATGGCACCGTCTTGCCACTGCAGGAAGGCGACCGTGTACACAGAGTCTCGTTCTCCTATTGGCGCTTCTTGAGATAAAACGAAATGACAGACGCACATAATTCCAAGCGTAAATATGAGTACGACGATGACGATGATGATTTTTAAAGATTCCGGATTGTAATTCAGTCATCCGTCAATAGACGTCTCTAGCGAGCAGTCACTTCGAAGTGAATTGAATAGGCCCAAACATAGAACAGTATTGCATCGGTTATTTCATGACTGCTCATAGTGTAATTCTGTTACTGCTCTATGCAGTTTATATTGACTTTTATTTTACGTATTCACAATATTCAGTTGCATTTCAGTTCAAATATTCCAGCATGTGCGGCGAGCTGGTGTTCACATTCATGGGCAAGCAGGCGGCTCCAGCATTGCCACGGGCCATGCCCCAGAGATGATCGATGTTGGTGGCTGTAACCGTGCACTCATCATGAGCGTTTGCATTATTAGTGTGAACCAATCGAGCATTTCATTACACTCACCGTTCCAGCCATTCTTCTAGCAAACGGACGGTTCCTACCATTCCGCTGGCAGATGTTGAAGGCAGTGGTTCACTTGCCCACGAGCGAATAGAAAAATCCCCACATGTCATTCATCTCACTGAGCACCATTATAGTTTTTAATCATGAATAATTGCGGTTAATTATTGGACATGTGCTACTGATTTAAAAAAGAATGTAAATTGCTAATGAATAAAACATCATCGATCATTGAGTGTGTGTGTGAACCTTTACAATTGCAATCATTTTATATTTCCAGAGAATATCATTAAATGCACTGCGTAAATATTCGTGCATATTCTGTGTTATTTACGGGTGCATTTTTGAATGTTCAACATCGAGCGCTGCTTAATCAAAAGGCACAGGAGCAGCCCTGCAATTCCCATCTCACGCCACTGCTGGCGAAAGTGCTTCCACAAGAGGGAGTCCCCGGATTGTCGCGACGTCTTGCCAGAGCTGGCAATGCACACACTTCGACTCACCACACACGATCAAGCTGACTGACTTAACTGTGGTTGTATCCCATGGGGGGGGGGGGTTTCAATAAAAATGCCCCATTGTTGCCACTGCCGTGCCCGGGAGTACGAATCGAACGGGCGAACCTCTGGGTTGCAAGTCCGCTGTGCTAAACAGTACAGCACGAGGGAGGCTTAACGAAACGTGTTTCAACCTGCCACGCCGGGAAATCGAATCGGCAACCTCTGCATTGCAAGTCCGGTGTGCTTACTATTTCACCATGAAAGCTCCGTATTCAATCAACAAAGAAAATTTAAAAATATTTTTACCAGATACAGTGAGGGAAAAAAGTATTTGATCCCCTGCTGATTTTGTACGTTTGCTCACTGACAAAGAAATTATCAGTCTATAAAATGATCAGTCACCAAGTACTAAGTCATGTTTTGCAAAGGGGTCAAATACTTATTTCCCTCATTAAAATGCAAATAAATGTATAGCATTTTGACATGCGTTTTTCTGGATTTTGTTGTTGTTATTCTATCTCTCACTGTTCAAATAACCCTAGCATTAAAATTACAGACTGATCATTTCTTTGTCAGTGGGCAAACGTACAAAATCAGCAGGGGATCAAATACTTTTTTCCCTCACTGTAAGGCGCACTGGCCTATAATAGCTCTCTTTCAGAAGCGACCTCGCTATCACAAATGATGGCTCAACAAGGTGGCTTATCCACGTGACCACGGGGAGAACATGCGAACTCCAAATATACAGCAGGCGTCAGGGTCGGGAGTGAACCCACGGCCTCCTGTATACCAGACAAGGTAGTTAATATGTCGCGACAGTGGCGCCCTTGATTTGCTCTGAAAAAATATAAATGTTGCAAACTGAATGCATAGATTCGAAGAAAATACATTCTTCAATTGGATAACAATCATCTCATGGATTTGTTGATGATGGCATCGAGATGCGGATTATGTTTGAAACAGATGCCTTCAGAAATTCACCCCTGACCTAAGCTATCGATTTACCATACAAATAAGGTCTTGGCCATAACATTGAGTGCACGCCTTCCAAGTCTTAACATTGTGCATGCAAACGAGGCAGCCGACTTACACACTAACTCCCATAACGGGATGTGGTCTCACATCTGTGCCGTGCTGCATTTTATTGGCCTATCGTGGCACCAGAACCACGTCCTTCAAAACATCAACGCAATTAAACTAAGAGCAAATCCCCCGCACCCCACTCCCCCCCACCATGTTCAATTGTGTTGTCTCACTGTAGCTGTAAAATACACACAAACTGCCTCGTGCAATAACCACGTTGGATATTTAGTGCGTTACTCGAAATGCGCCCGAACTCATTGGATAAGCAGTGAGAGCCTGGTCAGTTTTTTGGAGGGGTGACCACAAGCATAGCATGTGTTTATACATGGCGGGACTTCACGTTGGACATCAGAGGGCAATGCAATACAGCACAACCCATTGTTGTATTGCACTCCTATGCTCTGACGCCTTCACCAAACTGCACCGACCGGTGTAATGAAGTAATGTTAAGTAACCCACGCAACCCGCAGCATTGTACTGACAATGAATAACACGGTGGAGATGGAGTGATGAGATTAGATAACGTGCCAAAACGTGTGAAAGATTGTAGCAATGTTTGACCGTCAGGGATAGTGACTCTGTGGGGAGGCCTTCATCCAGCAGTAGACAGAGCATGGCTGCTGCTGGTGATGATGATAAAAAAATAAAGTTGTCCATATCAGCATTTAACAATTAGCAATCGTTGCAACAACCTGCGTAGTCGAGAAGTGTCTTCATCATCGTGATCCACGATCTATCCAATGCAAGATGAAGGCCATCCCATGCCATCGCTTCTATGCCAAATGTATGTTCATAATGCATGCCACTGCAATAGGCCTAATCTAATAAGACGAAATACATAATGTATTCATAGTAATGTATCTTAGCTGGCAATAGAGAGCGCTGACTGTCCCGCTTTCAAACACTGAGGTAACACAACAAAGTAAAACATGCCCTTGTTTTCAATCACAAGATGGCAAGCCATGAGGTTGCATTCTTGAATGCAGCGCTTCAATACTCACGAACTCAGCAAGACGAAAAGAAAATAGCGAGTAATGCATTTATATGCCTTTTCCTTTTATTTGTAATTATACACGTTTCTGCGAAGACTACCACTTTCTAAAATCAAATGTTTTTTTCTTCTTCCATGATTCTCTATCGTAAATCAGTGCACACTGTGTTGATGGTCGTATGTTTTCAGGACCACGGCCATTATTTTATTATTATTTTCCCCCGTGAATTGTCCCACAGTGCGAGCATTGATTTATATCTGGCTCCATGCGAGTCGGGGTTTCGTGCTCTCTTTTGCCCGCTTGCTAAGTCAGTTATTACCACAGCGCTACTTTATTAAGATATACACCGTACAAAGGATTCAGATTATCCCTGAAAAAAATCTTGCACGTTCACTTTCAGCTTTGTGTCTACTTCCAACTTAGCCAGAGTAGAGAAATAACGAGGATTAATGACAGCTCTTGCTACTTCTCAGCTGGATGAAAGTCTCCCGACTGGACGTTGACCGTGCTAATCGGAGGTACAGGGGTAAGGCCAGGCTGGCAGAATAATGCCCATTTCCAGGATGGTGCTGTGTACACGTTGTGCCACACAGGGACAGTTGCCCCCAGGGGTCCCCTTGGCTAGACTGCCACTGGATATTGGAATGTTTGAGATGAGATGTAAGGTGCTTTGAGTTGCTAAGAAATTTCAGCAAGCGCCCTCTACATGCAAATCATTATAGATGTGTATTCTACTGGTTGGAGTGTTGTTTTTAAAGAGCTGTAGATTTTCAGTTTCAGAAAATGTATGATTTAAAAGTAATCATTTACAGCACTTTGTCAATCTGCTGCTGGATCAAGACGTGGGGGTTATCTAACCATACTTCACCACACTGAGCAGGGCATATTGAGGATGGGAGAGGGGAGGGTGATCTGGACCGGTTCAGATCTCACTCACCACTCATTGTAGCTGTGTCCGGAAATTGACATCAGGTTGAACGGTTCATAGCCTAGTGTGCTTACCACTGCTCCACCACTCCCCATCCAGTGTATGAAACACACACAAAAAATATGATACAGCATTGACAGTAGTGGACAAGTACAAATAACAAACACTAAAAAAATCGTCAATAACACTGCCATGAAAGGAAAAAAAGAAATGTATAATAGGTGATGCTTCTAGCAATGGCCACTCTTCATTGCAGATGTCAAACGGCATCGCCCTTCTTATGCTATGAAAAGGGGCATAGTCTGAAACATCAACTTTTATATAATTTATTTTCCCTTTAAGGTCAGTGTTGTTGACTACTGTCTATAATGTTTTATATCCAGCACTACTGTAAAGTGTAAATAAGACTTAAATGTGTGACTAAATCACGTATGTCCTACATTAATTTGACTGATTTCATGATCAATAACTCATTCAAAAGCTCTTGGTCTAATTCTTATATTTTACAAACTTCAGTTGTTTAGCGAGTCACGGAGTTGTCTTGATTCACAACATACAAAGTCGACTTGGAGCTTATTTTCACTGGAAGGAAGCAGGGACGTATTAATATTTTGATGATTCGCTACGTAGACTCTTGGAACGATATTTTACAAATGTACATGCATTCCAGTTTTCAGGAACCTAATGAAAAGTTTAATTATTCTGAATAAATTTTCCCGGGTATGACGTTGAACTGCGTCTGTCAAAGGTGTCACCTAAGAAATACCGTTGTAGTAGGCAAAGGAAAAAACAACTCAAGTCTTCCTCCCTGGCTATTGCTCAGGAATAATAGGCAGGAGCGTGGTGTTTGTGGGATAAACAGAGTGTGATGGGATGGGATAGAGGCAGCTTGAAGTTTGCACCTGCACTCAAAGACGGCCACTGCATCGTGTGGTATCAGATGCACTTCTGCTGCGGTCTGGAACGTTCTTCATTCCGATATTAGGAAGCGGCTGTATCTATGAACTTCTAAATCATCTACATTGAAAACGAATTTCTAAAGAACTGCTTTTTAAAATTAGTTCGTTATCCTTCACCTGCAACTGGCAACGTACGGTGCGAAATAAGTGAAACTTACACACATAAAGGCAGAGATAAAAAAAAGATAATCTGTTGTCCAAGCAACAATTAATATCTTGATTTGAAGCTTTCGTGACTGCAGGGATCCATACTAATAAAAAAAAAATTCTACCTCGTGACTTTACCGAAAGAACCAAAGAGTTACAATTAATATGTTTCACCTTTCAAAGTAAACCTATTCCAGTAAATTATAATTTATCAGCCCACGAAATCACTCTGCACTCCCACCATTATTCGGACAGATCTTTATCATCAGCCATGAGCAATCCACTGCTAGAGGTCTCCCAAAGCCGTCAGCACCTCTCACGATTTACGTGACGCCAACAAACCACCCAGCAGCGGCCTGCAGTGGAGCTGATTCCATCGCTCTATCTCTGCAATGGAGCTGATTCCATCGCTCTATCTCTGCAGTGGAGCTGATTCCATC
>CM025657.2:6298106-6312725 GCA_014621495.2 Entosphenus tridentatus
AATATAAGAATAGGTTTTGCCCTTTCTGGCAATAAAACAGGTGTTAATATGTTAAAATACCGAATTGAAACCTTTTGCAAGGAATCATGTCTGCATTAATTACATATACTTTTGGTGAACATGCAAACAAAAAAAAACATGCTCTAATAATATATGCATTGTCTTTTAAACTGATTGGTCCACACCAGAGGCAGCTTTCTAATATTTTGACACTGGCAAGGGAGGTCCCGTGAGTTGTCCATGTGCTTGCATATATGAGTGTGTGTGCATGTGCATATGCTTTTGTGTATTTGAGTCTGTGTAGGTATGTGCTTATGTTTCATGATGTGCACGTGTACGTTTATACAGGTGTGTGTCTGCGGAGAGCGGTAGTGTAGCGGGCAGCACGCTACGCTCGCTTCCCACTCACGGCCAACACCAGCGACAAATATCTGAACCGGTCCTGGGCCTCCCCTAGGTCAACTCAGCCTCAAATGAGTACCTGGTGCAGTGTGTAAACATCGCTCCTGGGGAGACAAAGGTCCAGGTGTGGTTCTGGCCACCCACACCCCCATGTATTGTTCGGGCTTCATAGGTGCTTGCCTCAACTGTTTATTAAAGGCTATACGGTAGATTATAGATTTGAAGCTTTCGTGACTGCAAGGATTCATACTCTTAGGTTTTTTCGGTTAAGTCACGTAGGTAAAAATACAAATAAATAATAGAAATAATAGAAATAATAATAGTGATTTATTATTTTATTTATATTGTTATTTCTATTATTTTTATTATTTATTTTTATTTTCACCTACGTGACTTTACCGAAAAAAACCTAAGAGTATACGGTAGATCTTTGACTTTGTTTGGATGTGACGGTGACGCGGTGTGTAGTAGCACGCTGTGCTACAAACTCACTGACCCGAGTTCAATTTTCGACCGCGGCTAACATCAGTGGCAGACGAACATCTGCAGACGAACATCTGCAGACGAACATCTGCAGACGAACATTTGCATCAGCCTCGAACATCTTCTGGGGCGAGTAAACATCCAGCAATGGGGTGACAAAGGCGGTCGGGCGTGAGGGCGCTGGCCAAACCACCCTTCCTCATTCACCAGGCAGGCCCTTCAATAGTGGTGTGTGTGTGTAGGTTGCGCAGAGCCGAGGGAGGGGGGCAATGGATGCCTTTGTATGCGCTGCACCCGGGCTGCGCAGAGGAAGCCGGGGCCGCATGGATTATTGGTTATGATTATGAGCGGCATGAATCACGCACCATTAACCCAGGGGCCACGGCTCCCTGGGAGAGAGGCCGCACACGCATCGAGGCACGACACGGCGCTGGGAGACGAGACGCATCTCCCTCCCCCCCCCCCCCCGTGAAAAATGCCTTCACATCTCCTGCATCTCTCATCACTCACAGTGGTGGTGGTGGTGGTGCACTGACTGGTGCGTGGAGGTGGGGGTGGGGGCAGACGTTATTTATACAGAATCGTATTTTTAAACCCAGAGTGAGGTGACAGACGAGATACGGAGAAGAGATGGTTTGATGTGGCGAGGTGAGATAGATGTGGACGAAAGATAGAGAGATGTAATGAGATGAGAGGCTCCGCACAGAAGAGACAGTGACGTGGTGACGCGAGGGAAGAGGGCTACAGATAACCCAGAGATGTGAGATTAATTAGTTTTGTTGCGTTGATGGACTTTCGGATCTGAATTTGAGGTGACGTTTTTCCCCCATTCTTACGTTAATTTTGTTCATGAATCCAGAGCCCCTTTGAGCTGATTGGGGACCCTGCCTGAGCGTTTGCTTCTGGTTGCTTTGCTTAATGCTAAGCCGCCACCACTGCCCATCACGACTCCTTCATTCTGACGTTTGCCGTTGCATCGGTGAAGTCATCGTTGTGACCGCCCCCACCCCTCACCCCCTTTGTTTGCGTGTCTCTCGCTGGGTTTGTCGTTTGCTCTTTTCTCAAATCAAGCGCCATCATATGTATTCACGTGGAAAAAAGATGGCTTGGACATCTATGGGTTACAGAGACGACACACTCCATGAGTGAAATTTATTCCCAGGTCAAACATACGCGCCTCCTTCGTTTATTTTTGTAAAATATTTAGGATCTAGTGCTTGGTGTAGTATGGGTGGGAGCATTTCATTTATGAAAGAATCATTCTTTATTTTAACAAGATTCGCAGAGCACGTGAGTGCTCCGTAATTATTGACTTAAATCTTTTGTGGGAATTAATATTCTTTCGGTAAAGTCACGTAGATGTTTTATTTTTTTCCGACAAATCTACGTGACTTTACCGAAAGACCCATAGAATATATTCCATGATTATTCTGACAGGGAATCCTATTTCTCTACGAGCTACGAGTTTCTTTTTGCTTTTTACCATCCAACCCGAATGAAATGTGCCATGTGTCATTTCACATAAATAAAATTGCGTAACATTTCCAATCAACTTGTGCCACGGACCCAGACAGCAGCAGCGGTGTGTCCAATACTTTAGGCATTGCTTCTGTCATCGCAGTTATTTCCTCGCAAATTCAAGTAATTCCCGTTAACGCTACAAACTCCATGCAAGGAAGCGAGTGTACGTGCGCAGAGATTGATTTGTGAGCCTACCTCGGTCATGCGGACTTTATATTAATTTCATTTAGAGCTGGCAGCATGAATAGCTATAGTTTCAAACGCATAAATAAAATCATTCCTTAATATTATTGCTTTAGCCTATAAAAACACACTGCATGTTAAACAGCTGTTATATGCTGTGAGGTGGCCAACGGGACTGCAACACTGTAATGGTTGCTTGAATCCATCTGTGCAGAGCTTTGAGTGTCACGCTCCATCCTATCCATGGGTTGTGTTCGGTTACTCCAGTTTTCTCCAACATTAACGGAAATGGCCAATCATCCAAATTGCACGACCATCCTGAAAGAGTCTTGAGACTCTGTACAGCTTTCCTGGAAAAAACAGTCCCTGATCTGCATCACGCTATGCAAGCATTAGCACTGCCAAGAATATGCAAAGTGCAAAAAATAAAGTATTTCACGCTAAAAAAATTCACAATATTAAATGATAAAAAGAAGACGCGTGTCTAAGTGGAGTTGAGAATAAACGATAATCCACTCATTCGGGGCATTGGTCTTCAGCTCTTACATGAGCATTGCTTTTTTCTCTGTTTGGCAGAACTGGATATATGGAATCACAGCTGTTTAACACCACATTGACAGTGCGGGTCAAGTTATCACGATAAGCATAATGAGTGTCCACACGGAGTGCTATTAACGCGCTAAAGGGGATTCAATTACGGGTTATTTCACATTTGACTTTGAAAATGTGACCTTGTCCCGTCACCATATGGACATGTGTGACAAATCCTCAGACAAAAGCTTTCATGGCAGGTAAGTTATGAAACAAATAATCTTTGCGGGCTCATAGCGTGAGCCACAAAAATAGTAGTCTTCATGCATTGAGTACGCAACTCATCCTTAATTTCAGGGAGTGTACAAAAGAATATCCTAACTCTAAATATATTTTTTTATTTGATATATTTCCATACAAAGTAAAAGTGCCTCCATGTTGAAGCAGGGAAATGCTAATGTTCATTGGCAGTCCGCGATCATATTTTAAAACTACACTTTCTTGTGGTTGCAGGCATGCAATCCTTAGCATCACCAATGTTCACCGTTAACTGTTACCAATTTAATTTGTGAGCAATTGCTTGAACTTTAAATCCAGTTGATTGCACCAGCGTAGGGGTCAAAGGTCAGAGCACTGAGTTGACACAGCAGATAACCTGAGTTGGAATCAAGGGTTCAGCCACCTGTGATTAAATGTGCGTTTAAAGTGTAAGTCAGTTGATGGCCTCAGTCCGGTCACTAATGACTGCACACACACACACATTTTTTAAATATATAGCTATCTATATACACCGGTTTTTCATTCGATTTAGAAAAAGTCCAACTCTGAAAGTTAAATATATTGGTCTGATTGCCATGCGAAGCATATTTCTCTCTGCGGCAGGACAAATGGAAAATTTAGCTCGCTAGTGTGTGGATTTTAAGACGTTACTTGTTGATATCACAGAATGCTATCTCGTTCTGGGGACTGTTTTCTAGCACGAGGTTTGAATTTATTTTACATCTTGTGTCATGGCACTGATAACACACAATCAGAATATAACTGCTGGAAAAAAGACAATATTTTATCCGACAAATTACTTTTATGGAATACAATACTCACTCCCGTGTGCGTGTGCGCTTACACAACATTGCGCGCAAGAGTCAGTATTCAAACAAACACACAAACACAGAGTTTTTTACCCACACAACTTGCTTGGTGCCCACATTAACTTTTGCCAAAACCAAGGAGGAGGCTTGAGTGACCGTGCAGTGAGGCTAACGTGATGTGGCAGCATGTGGAATAACAGTGTTAGCAGGGCTAATAACCCACAATCCTGTCCTTGCAAGGGAAGTGGTTGTTTGATCGATTGCCCTGACAGTCCGGACTGTTTAAGCACTCCCTCAGGGATGCTAAGTCATCTGATTTTGTGTACTATAGCAATCTTTTGGGAGCAGATCATGCAAGGTTCTCCATAATGAGAGAGACCTCATCATCCTAAACTTTATCCATAAATGTGTGTGTGGGGGGGGGTGTGGGGGGGGCAGTGGTATAGCGGTTAGTGCACTGCTCTACGAACCCAGTAACTCGGGTTCGATTTCCACTCACGTCCAACACTAGTGACGAATATCTGAACCGGTCCTGGGCCTCCCCTAGGTTGACTCAGCCTCAAATGAGTGCCTCGTGCATTGTGTAAACATCGCCACTGTGGAGACAAAGGCGGTCGGGCGTGGTGCTGGCCACCTATCCCATCGTGTACTGTTCTGGCCTTCGTAGGTGCTCGCTAACAGCACTTGCCCCCACAGCCGCTTAAATCTATACGGAGGATCTTTGTCTTTGTTTTTTGTACACCAGTTGGGTTAATACGGTGAGACAGGCCTGCTGTATTGCACTGGTCAGAATTCACCTCTGTACTGGGATAACATCAGCGTGAGTGTGAAACCATCCTCACCTCCAATTTTCATTTTACAGTATTCTGCAGAAGCAAAATACTGTAAAATTTGAACTTAAAACTTTCGTGTCTGCAGGTAATTTCCGTAAAATCCCGTAGATAGAGAAAATAAGAAGAATGAAAGAAAAAAACCGCGTGGTTTTGATCGCTTGTGCTGCGATCGAAACGTCGTGGTTTTTTATCTTTTATTTTTATTTCTATTATTTTCTCTATTTACGTGACGTTACCGAAAGAACCAAAGAATAGCATACTGCAAATTTCATAAATTAATTCATATTTTCCCGTACCTGCAATGAGCACGGCTGGCTTTGCACGGTGTGAAAGAAGTTCAACATGCATCTATCTTCTTTTATCTAACCAAGCGAGAAGCATGTTGAGATTAATGTTCTCCTTTGCTATACAGTACTGCATACAGGATATGACATAAGATATTAAAATGGAAGGCTGGATTGGAGGCATGCAAATCAACTTCTAAAATAATCACACAGGGCGCCTGTAAAATCACTTGGCAGTTTTAAATTGCACTGCCTCCTTGATTCACTCATTACTTAAAGCCGTTTGAAGACGTCCGTGGTTGATAAAATTGCGATTGCATGGCAGAACAGCAATCTGCATCTCACATGAATGGAACCTCGTGTGCAAAAAGCTGACAATCCGGTAACTTCTATTACAATTTGAAGACACGTTACATCAACACGACTGCGGGAAGCTCTTCATATCCGTGGCGCTGTTAGCCACAACTCTGATCATCTACGGGAGTCGATGGATCTGCAAAAAAGAATTACTCATAAGATCAGCGGCAATATTTCTGCAATCATTCGAAATTATCCATGGAATTATTTCTGCGGGTAAGCACACGTGCAGATAACCCCACGGATAATAGAATCTGCAAGATCGGTCGCCAACATCGCCACAAAGAGAAGGAGTTATCCTATGTCCCGTATCTTCATCTTTAGCATCAACATCACGCGTTTAGAGTATTTGGCTGCTATAATTTCCCACGTGATGATAAGCCACTTCGTTTAGCTATCATTTGTGGCCAGCTCGCTTCTAAAAAAAATGAGCGACGTAGCTCAGAGGGCCTTACCCAGTAAAATACAATTTAAAACATGTTTTTGTTGATCTTTTTGGCTCTTTCGGTAAAGTCACGTAGAAGGGAAGTAATACAATAATAAAAATAAAACATAATAGAATAATTATAATTTTTATTATTATTTTGTTACTTCCCTTCTACGTGACTTTACCGAAAGAGCCAAGAAGAGGAATCCCTGCAGTCACGAAAGCTTTAAATCGAAAAATGTTTTTGTTGTTTTAATTCCACTGTGCTTGAGAATTACAAGCAGGTGTAAACAAAAAGTCGCTTTCCCGACACCCAGCATTTGCTTGTTATTAGTTCGTGATTTACCACTCGTCGTTTTCTCGTTTGAATTGTTCGCACCTGGAGAAAGGAAACGCGGGAGACTTATAAATTATGGGTGTCCGCCCCGTTCGCCGGTGGCTTCTTTATTCCAGTGCGGTAATGTGTTGTAGGAACATTATCAATTAAGCGTGACATCCTCCGGCGGGACAAACCCCCATCTGCTTGTCCACTATTCGAAAGAATGGTGCCATTGTGTGCTGATGCTGCTTATGCCCATCGGGATCGTTTGACCAACGTTGACACCATGAGAGTTTATAACTCCTTAAGCAGAGGGCTCTAGGAATTAATAATAGGACGGAAAGACACACGGTGGGGGACGACTCGAGGAGGGGAGAGGAGAAACACGTGGACGGGAGATCAAACGAGGGTCTGAGACGCCACACATTGTACCACTCTTGAAAAGGACACTGTGTCGGAGTCGATGGATCAAGGTTAATAAGCACCCATAGAGAACGCCGTTACTTAATTCTACTTGAAGGAAGGGGCGATAGAATAATGTACAGCCCTTTGTCTAATTTACTGATAAATGGGCTCCAACAACAACTACAACAACCGCCCTTCACCACGAAGTGGCGGTGACGTCCCCACGGCGCTTGTGCCAGGCTGTGTGCAATTTCAGGCCACGTGTAATGTCGAACGTCCACTGGCAGGAGGTCCTGGGACAGACCCGGGTGCCATAGGTTGACTGACTGAGATGGACTCCACGTGCCTTGTCACAGACATGGGTTTCTTTAACAGAATTCACAAAGCTGATCAGTGAGCGTTAATACAAGGGGAGCACACGCCCACTTTAGAGATCACTTTCCATTGATGATTGCCCTGGCCAGCAGATTAAGACCATCAGGTTCGTAGCACAGCACCACAGCTCAAAACAGAAGTAGTTATTTAGAGTTTACCCCCGACCTTCAAGTATCGCTATTACACTCCTATCACCGCCAGCAGCTGGCTTCAAGTCTTCCCATTGGTTACAGAACTCCACACCAATGTTGATCTCGGTAACCTGTCGTCCTCCATCCTGCACACGTGTCTCACCCATGAAAACCAACACTGACCAACGACCAGCGTGGTGAAGTATGCTAAAATGACCCCGCAACCCACACGCCGTGGGAGAGGCTCTCATCCAGCAGTGGATTGACAAAGGGTCGTACATGTGCACACGATGCGGGCAGGGGCGTCAACACGTGGAGCAACAGAACCAGCAACAGATGGGAAGCATCTGCCGTCATCGCTGCTGTCAATGCCAACGATGTAATTTGAGAGGCAGGGATGTGACGACGTAGAATCAAACAGACAAAAGGCATCGAGTAAAACAAAAAATCTCAAAAAGTTTAACTTCTCTCTCTCACAGTGCCTGATAACCTCCAAAAATTTTCATCGGTCAGGACACCGAGTATTCATGGCATCCACCTCCGTGATGCATCTTCTGCTTCGTGCGCCACACACCGTTTCTTAATTTCCAGAGAAGCCACTGGCATGGCTCCAGTGGATCAGAGGCGGGTAAAAGCCACCTGCCTTTGTTATGATTCAATTAACATGCCAAGGTTACTTGTACTGCAAGATGCTTTGGGAGGCGGTCACGTTGCTGAAATTAAGAAAAATGGAAAGAGAAAGTGACGTTTGCAAGAAGAAGCAACTAACTGTAATGACGTTTCAGTAAGTGGCATGCTCGGAATCATTTCATCAAGGCGGTGTCTGCCGGAGTCCCAATTTTGAGAGACAAATCAAGTTGGTGGCTGATGTCTCATAGCTCCACACTGACCGCAGGCAATGCCCTCTGGCTCTGACTACCACGGAGTCTGTGGACTGCGCGTGATGGATATCAGTGGCGTTATATTGGCTGAGTGTAGACGGTGCCTACCCATAATCCAGTAGCTCGGAGGTGAGGTGGATTCATTTTTCTGTAATGGATCCATGTCATGTATTAGACGTTTTTTTATGCAGTATGACAAAGTGTTGCCAGAATTCATGAAGTTGTCTTCCTTGTGCAGATTCTTTATACCGTAAATGTTACTCGTCTTTATGTCCACAACAGCTCACTGCTACTTTAATGGGCATTTGTGCAAGGCTTCCTCCTCCATCTTTGATCACGTGTTGCATCGGCCACATTGGCAACACCGGGAAATCGAGGACAGAGGATTACCCACGGACACTTTGCTTTGTTATACTAACGTAGTTTACAGAATTGTTATTTGTTTATCTCTTTGCTTCTTGAAATACCTCATACAGTCATTCGTGCCTTACATTTAGTGGCCTGTTATCACAGGTTGCATTGGCATGCATATGGTAGCCTCCAATAGGGTTAAAGGCAATGTGAAGTTTAACAATTAAAAGATTTCTCACCATATTCCAAAGGCACAATCGTTTTTTTCCATACCAAAGCCTTCCTTAACTCCGAATAATTATTACTTCTGTATATATACAAAGAACATATTCGGCCAAAGTTGGAATCTCGTCATATTTCTGGCTGAAGGACAGTTCTTAACTCTCTCTCTCTCTGCACTCAATGGGATTCAACGTGGAGCAGTCAGCGTGATAGATGAACCAGCACTCCCTGATTCGCTCGAGTCACTCGCTCAACGGCAGGCTGTTTGATGCTAGGGCCGCTTCACGTTGGCTTGGGCCACTGTGCCTGTCCTCGATAACTGCGCTGTAAGAAAAAGAGAGAACCCATGTCGGTGATGATGCTGGTGATGGTGATTCGAATTGCGGAGAAGCTAAACCCAGTAAACGTGCAAGGTTAGGCCATCGTTGAGCCAACGTTGCTTCAATGTCAGCTAACGTTGAGCTCACGTTGCATGTTTACTGGAAAGCCGCATCGGCAGCTGGGAAGTCATGAAAAAGGTGTGCACTCTCAGAGGGAAGCATGTTACGCGTGATTAATATGCTGCGTGATGAATGCTGCTCAACCTAAAAGCAGCCACAGCGCCGGTCAAAGGAAACGAACACTGACAGATCTGCACGTAAACTGCAGCACATAATTGATGAAACAAGTTTTTGTAATGATATTTCATATTGCAGTAAAATCTATAAAGATGTTACCCTTCAAAAATGTCCATGATGCATTGTATACCTAAAACGTAAAATGGTGTACATTAGTGGGCACACTAATTAGGTAATAGCTACTTCATACATTTATATTGTATTGCTCATTTGAGGTTTGGCTTTGAGGCAAAATTAGGCATTAAAAAAATATATATATCAGTGCCATCCAGTGTCTTAGACTTAAGTATGAACATCATCATTCTCTGTCCACTGCTAAATGGAGAGATTATATTGGTTCCATAGCCCAACTGACCCAACGATTATGCAAAACGTCTATTCATTATCCATCTACTCACCTATGGCACCAAATTTCGTCACACCTCAGAAGCTAAGCAAGCTTAAGCTTGGATCGAACATAGAGTGAAAACCACCATGCGTTATGGGTTTTCAGGGATAATTTGGTGGGCAGCAGTGCAGCAACATAAATTGTTGTGCTGTACTTCTATGCTTCCACATATATTGTTCCTGCCTTGGCCAACCCACACTAAGCAGCGTGGAGAAGTGTCGTCAGATAACGCTCACTACCCCCGCACACCGTTTGGAGGCCGTCATCTAGCAGTGGATTGACAAAACGTGCTTTAAAAAGTACGCGTATGTGCATACAGATTTAGCCTTATTTTGACAACGCTATGCCCCTTGTGCGAGCCATGGAACAAAGACGGTCACCGCATCGCGCACTTTCAGATGCACTTCTGTGGCCGTCTGGAACGCTCTTCCTTGCGATATTAGGAAGCCACTGAAAGCTATACACTTTTAAGTAATCGAGATTGAAAACTCATCTCATTAGAACTGATTTTTGTGTTTAGTTTGTTGTCCTTCCCCCGCACCTCCGATTCGCACGGTTGGCTACATACGGTGCGAAAGAAGTTCAACAAACGTGCGTAACACTGTGGCTGTTAGTCCACTCTCAGTTGCATCTTCTCCGAGACAACTGAATGGGAGTGTTAATAGTGAGTGTTGAAGTCTTATTTCTGTATGTCCTGATCCACGATGTTCCCCCTGCGTTTACTTAAATGGCTTCATGTCTGTTCTTTACACATTGCTTCAATCCAGCAGCCTTTAATGTGCAACCTGAGAGCCCAATGAGACGTGATGTCTCTTTTTTGTCAGGGTGGCCTAAAAAGCTCAAACACAAAACGCTTGGGAGCAGCGTGTCCTCAATTTACTTTCGAGATAAATGTACAAAAAGGGAAGAGGTCTTTGGTCAAAAAGCATTGTTGAATATATTGGAGACTACCGTATTTAATGATTCTGTTGTTTTTTGGGTTAAGCCACGTGGCAGTTTTAAGCCAACGTTTATATCATTAACGCTCCACCACCCTACGAAAAATTTACATATTAGTATGTATTATTACTAATAACAATATGTATATGTGCTCATCTATTCAACGGGGGCTTAAGACTTTTCATGACTGAATGCAACATCAATATGCAAATCCATACTGCTGCTTAAGTTAACAATATAACATGTGAATAGATTTAAAATTGTCATGTTCTATTCCATTATGGGTGTGCTTTTGAATGTTGACATCGAGCACTGTTGAATTTAAACGTTAAAGGCACAGCCCTGGAATTGCTCGCTCAGCTCACTGCTGGCCGAAGCGTCTCCACGACAGGGAGCTTCTGATGAACCTTTTGAGATGATATTATGGCTATAATTATATATATAATGGCAATAATATAATCTGGCCAAGACGTCTTGCAAATAGGTCAGAGTAGCCACACTCTACTCCACCGCACGTGATGTTATGTTGTATATCTATTCACACTGCTGGGTGGACAGAGACTGGGGGCGAGATTTAAGGAACTTGCCCTCGTTTCAAATGCAGGCACCGGGAAAATCAAAACAGCACAGCCTCGAGCATTGTATATTCAGCGTGCTCACCATTACACCATGGCAACATCCGTTAGTTAAACAAATAAATATAGATTACAGCAAAAATATTTTTAGACTGAACACATTCCCCAATAACAGGTGGAGACGCTACCTCTTTATCCTCTCTAAGTGCTGTGAAGAAGGAACATTGCTCAGAACGTCGGCCCATTATATATTTTGTGTCTTTTTAAGGCCACAGTGTTATTCACAAAGGTGTTGAGTTTATTTTTTTTGGTGTGTTCGTGCACCACTTCAAACGCGTTGTGACCAAAATACTGAATTCAACTGCTAAATGTTGAACTTTTCTTACGAGATAAACTAGGATGATTGCTGGAGGATTGAAGGAATGGAACGATGCAATCTGCTCCTGATTTTTTTTTCCCCCACAGTAGTGCACATTATGAAATTACCTGTCATAGGGTACACCAGGTGAACTCTGTAAACCTGGTACAGGTAACTTAACCCTCATTACATGGGAACTTTCCAATACCCTCAATAAGCACTCTTGACAGCTGGGATAGTACAATAGTTTATCGATCAGGTTATTGTGGAAGAGTCCAACAATAAATGACCTGGAGCTTAATCCGCATATGAATTTGCTCTACCGTATCCCTATAATCTGTGTGAGCTGTGATATCCGTGCATTAAATGTGCTATTGGCGTGCGAGTCATTCTTCACGTTGAAACCGATAAGTCGGATTAGTTTCTCTCCATTTCTATCCATCACTCATGCATCGGCGCAAATTGACAGCAGCAGAAAATAATTTAATTTTGTGCAAAAGTGTCGGGGGAAGCGTTCATCTCCCGTTTAATAGGCCCTGAGCCGCTGGTGGAACTTCCACATTCGTATGGCGGGAGGGGTGGGGTTAACAAACATCGCCCTAGGGATGCGCTGCAAGGCCACGTATCGCATTAGCCTGAGCCTGCGGCGTAATTTAAGTTCTGAAAAGTTGCTATAGCTACCGGCAGAGACGGGCGCCGCACAAACAGAGAAGCGCTACATTTTGCACAACGCCTCCGCATAAAAGGTAGGCGCAATTGCCTCGGCTGCAGCGCAGAAATATCCGCACGTGGTCGCGAGAGATAAGTTATCCGCATTAACGCAGCTTTGTGTTTTATCCGTACGGGGAACCCCTGTTAACCTGCCTATTGTGTTATAAGCTTTATTGACGTGAAAGCGTATGCAGCATGCAAAATGGGGAAAAGCGGATTAATTGAATCACCTTGGATGCACCTGATCTCATTTTCTCTCGGAAGCTAAGCATCTCCGAGCCTGCTTAGTACTCTGATTGGAGACTGCCTGGGAATAGCAGGTGTTGTACGCTTGGGCAATGAGTTGGCCAGATGGCACTACCTCCAATGGATTGTTTAATACACCTGTGCTGAGATGAGAGAGCTGTCCCCCTTCTTATGGGTGGTTGGTTTTCTCTGGCATCTCGGGTTGAAGCCAAACGTTAATTCATAGAATTGTCCGAAATATCCCAATGCAGGAGCCTCCGACAAAAAAAGAGTCTTGAGATGCAATGAGGCTTTTCTGGGGCACTGTTTAAAAATATATACAGAGGGATTATCATGATTATATTGAGTCATAATATTTTTAGGCATACTTAGAAGTATATATAAATTAAGTAAAGAATGGACTTGATTATGAAATTCATGACTTCTAAATGTATACATTAAAATACCAACACGGACTTAAATGCTTGTTGGCAGATATATAGATGGTTGTTGCTAAAAGTTGTGCACCAATAATAATAATAAGGCAGCTAACATTCATACCACAATCGCCGATGAACAATCTAATGTCCATATTAATGATGTCCACATCAAATTCACGGAAGTGCAACGGTAGTGTTGGATTTCATGCAAACCGTGCATCTTCAAATTCCCTTTCACACTGCCCTCGTCCTGCGAACGGAGGTGGCCCCGCCGCTGTTTGGCCCAGCAGATAGGCCAGACGACGAGGAGGAATGGAAGGGGGGAAAAATGGATTTTGACTTGCAGCGCAGAGCTCATTAGCATTCCCTCGGCGCTCTGTCATTTCCAAATTAAATGCGGCCGCTTTGTGCAGCCTGGACGCAGTGACCCCCCCTGTCAATCGCGGAGGCCAATCTAATCTGCTCATCAGCCCCCAGGATTATCATAAACACGGCATTGCCAGGGCAACTGCTGCAAGCAACACTCCGCGCTGTCAGATCGCGGTCGTGAAACCGATTGGGAAGCAGAAGTTGAATTCCTGTACATGGGGTTGCAGCCCCCATATTGTGGGGTGCGGGGAGAGAGGATGGGTGCTGATCCACCTCATTCCAGCCCCCCCCCCTCATCTTCTCCCAGCCTGCCCCTTATAAATATTTTAGTCATGTGGAAAAAAATGTTGGTACAAACATCGGCGCATTTAAACAAGGGGAGCCACACTGTTTCCTCGCACACACTAAATTCAACTTTTTGTTATTTGACCATGTAAGGCCCACTGAGCTCTTTTCAGAAGCGACCTGGCTATCACAAATGATAGCTCAAAGAAGTGGCTTATGGAAATTTATAGCAGCCAAACACTCTAAACGCACGTTGATTCTAAACGTGGAGGGGGGGGGGGGGGGACAAACCGGAGGAGGATCCGGAGAAAAGTCCACGCGACCACGGGCAGAGAGAACACGCAAACCCCAAATATACAGCAGCAGGCGTCTTCAGGGTCAGGGGTCAGGATCGAACCCACAACAGGGGGTAAAAACTGGAGCAGAAAGCATGACAGGCGAGAGCGAATCTTATCGTTGCTCGCTGTCCAGGCCGCCTAGAGGGAAGGTGCACACGGGGACAAACTTCCAAGGGCCTCGCACAAACGACGGGGGCTCACACAACGGCCTTGTCTATTTTGTCACGCCCCGCGTTGCAGTCTGCGCTGTTCCTCCAGCGCCGGACCTCCAGGAGCCTCTGGGCATCCGTTCTCGTTCTGTTTCGGGTGAAACATTTGTTTGGTCCACGTGACCTGCGCCTCGCCGCACCGCCGATGAGCGCGGTTGGCTCGCGCGTGCCCTGCCGAGTGTTTGAAGGAGCCCCCTCCAAACGGAGTCACGCCACAGGGAATTCATGGGGCCATGGATTGAGCAGCATTGCAGGGTTTTGTGAAATGTTTACTTTTAAATTTCGATTTAAAGCTTTCCTGACTGCAGGGATTCATCTTCTTGGTTCTTTCGGTAAAGTCACGTAGAAGGGAAATAATAAAATAATAGAAAT
>CM025657.2:6312825-6324714 GCA_014621495.2 Entosphenus tridentatus
CTTCACCTGAGGACGGCTGCTTGCGTTGTGGCCAAAACGTTGTGAGACTTATTTTATTATGTTTCATTTGTATTATTTTATTATTTCCCTTCTACGTGACTTTACCGAAAGAACCAAGAAGATGTTTACTTTTATCTTCGGAAAGTGTTTGGCCCCTAATTGTGGATAGCGCAGGAATATCCTGGATATTGCTGTGCTGTAATTCTATGTTTCCAGATCTATGTTGCCTGACTTCATCAACAGGCACCGACCGGCGTGGAGAAGTATGGTCAAATAACCCCCAGGGCGCACGCACGTGACATGGGAGGCATTCATTGAGCAGTGAATCGACAAAGGCGCTATTTGTCTACATCTACAGATGTCTCAACGTTGTGTTGTGACACGAGCAATGTAACATTGAGAACCCTCACAGCGAGTAGTGTGAAATTGCCCTGTGCCAGAGAATGGGCCCAGAACAAGACGTTACAAAACCACGTCTGAAGTTCCTTCAATTATAATTTAAGGCAATTCATAATTTTGAATGAAGGGACTTCAACAGGTGCCAATTGTATGCCAACTGGAATAAGGTATACTAAGTGGAAATAAACACATTTAATGTGATAGGGGTGTTTTTGGTGCAGTCATTGGTGGCAGGATGGCAACCATCAACTCAGCGCATTTGAGAGGCTGCTTTATTCATGGGCGACTGCCTGCAATCGAGCCCAGGGTCTCGGCGATGCGAGCGTCAGGCTGACATTGTATTTCCCACCATTGCCAGATCAAGGCGTGGGGGCTTTAGGGGCTGTAGCCCAGGTGCCTCCACCAGCCGGAGGGGCCTTCAGAGATTCAGTGAAAAGATATTTCATTTGTGAAGGTTGAATTTTGTTGTTGTTGTTAACCTTGTAAAAACACATTTTATTTTTCTTTGACTTTGTTTTCCTTTTGAAAATATTAGTGGGGGGCCTCACAGTACCTGGAGCCCAGGGGCCTACACAATCCTAATGCGGCCCTGTTTCCCACCCTAAGCCAGCTAACCAACTATATCAGGTTGGATTAATTTTCGCCTGCAAAATGACATGATACTTCAACGCAGTTCACAGAATAAACCTCAATGTGGCAAGTGGCTTAAAGGACCAATCTTAAGCTAGAGATGAGCTGAAAAGTACAATGGAATTGCACGATCCCAGCTGTTCGGAAAATACCGTAGAAATTGTGCACTCCTTTGATCAACTCTAAGATATATGACGTGGATGAAGGGTACAGCTCAACATTATATTATTGCCATAATACCAAAAGTTAATCCCAGGCTTTAAGACAATTAACAAACTAATTATATACTACAGTGGATACATTACTGTGGAGTGTGTACTGTGTGCGTATTTTCTGTGCCTCGTCGTGTGCTAGGCTGTGAACCGTGTGATCCAAGTAAAATTGCCAGCCCAGGGTGACATCGGTAAGACATTGTATTTAAAACTGTCCTGAGTCATCCATAAGTGGAACCGGCCTTATCTGAGTATCTGGTGTCGTGTGTAAACATCTATAATGTGTGTGTGTGTGTGCCGTACCAGCCTTAATAGGTGCTCGCTAACGGCACTTGACCCAACGGTGTGTATGGCTCTATAGTAGAGAACCCACGCACCCTGCTACGGAGAAATGTTCAGGACATGGCAGTGAAATTGGACGTTTTTAAAATTCTCACAGCTGACATTTAGCCAAATGATTGCCAAACCAAAGTTAATTTATTATCTTGCAGTCAGTGGTGACTGGGATGAAACCTTCAACCCAATAGACTTGAGAACGCAGTTTAATCATGGGATTCAAACACAGGCCCTCTACGGTATTTGCTCAGGACTTTGACCACGGAGCCACTTTTTGAAATATACATATTTTAATAATAATATATGCAGCCATCGCTGGCTGTGCTGAGGCCATCAACTCACAAAACCGTCATTTGGAACCCAGTTAATTAGGAGAGGCTAAACCCTAGATTCGAACTCAGGATCACTGCTATACCAGCTCAATTCGTGTATGATGCGCTGCATTGTCAGTGGTGCTCAAAGCAAACAATAGCAACCAAACACAAGTGACGAACGTGTTGACTTTGTCGTAATCTACAACAAGCCGGGGTTTGTTTTGAATGCATCCGAATGAATAGTGCTCACTTTCCATTTCGACAGCAGTAACAACAACAAATCCTTCACGTGGTGTATTGTAGATTAATGTTTAATTGAGACTTTGAAAGGAGTACAAAACATATTTTGATGACATTTTCACAAAGCTCCCCTGTGCGACTTGCTACAGAAACACATACGCGAGGTTATTGAATATACATCACGGGTAACAATGGTGTCCCGATGCCAATTACTGTGCTGTTTCAGTCACCTTTCTCGTGCACTTGTCGCATTAACGATATGAAGACGTTGTCAATAGTTCAGACTGACTTATTAAAGCTTGAAATATGATGGAAAACAACCGAGATTGTTGAACGAATTCGCGAATGTTTCATTATATTCTTACCATGTTTCTCATGCGCGCATATTATTATTATTATTATTTGTGATGAGAAAACAAGAGGTAAGAGTAATTAATTAGTTATTACATTTTTGTTAAAGTATTTCATAATAAAGCAATGTCTTCCTGCACGGTGTCTGAGGATGTGGTTACATTAATATAATTAATATTTGTGTTTTCTACAAGATTGTTGTATATCATCATCAACATCATCATTGTTTTCTACTGAAAAAATATCAATTAAAAACCACATTATATAAATCACATTATACAAGGATAAGTGAGGCTATGAATCTGGTGACATGAGTTCAATTCCATGCCTTGACTGACATCAGTGGAACGTGGCATTTGAATTTGTTCCTGGACAACCCCTTCATTAACCTAGGGCTGACCAGGATGACGAAGTATGGTCAAACAACCCCACCCCCATAACCAGCATGGAATGGTGAGGCCTTCATCCAGCAGTACATTAACCGCAGGGTGTATATTATTTTTGCGAGGCAGTATTACATATTCACTATTAATATCATCGTGTTTTATTTAAACGTACAGTCTAAATGCTTATGCTATGCAGCTTATATTTGGATACTTTTTTATGTACCAGCTTGACACCCGTAATACTTTCAAAGGCTTTCTGTTATTAAAATTGCGCAATGCGCAGTGCCAAGTGGCTAAGCCACACAATTGCTCCGGTCTGCAGTTTCACCGTGATGCATTAAGGGTCTCGGCGCATGTTTCACAGCCGATGTGCTTCATCCACTGCCACCCGCGATCCATAATTCATACACATCAACATCCGCGGAAGCTTCCTACACCACCGCATCGAAGTGCGCGGAAGATCGCTGGACAAATGCACGCGATTTGTTCTCCGTTTGATGGAGGCGGTGCTGGATTTCAGCCGGAGAACTCCCGGAATGCTGTTCTGGGAATTATATTTGCCAATGCCACATTCATGTCGCCTTGTTTTCTCCTAAATGTGCGAGGATATGGGATAATTGTGGATAGGTATAACTTGGACTCTCGTGGTAGTGCCTAATGCCAGTAATCTCTACCCCAAGCCAAGCCTAGCAGCGTCTCGATCAATATCGAGTGAGAAATTAAGACATTAATACAGATTAATTCATTGGCTGACGCACTTGCAATAATCTGTAACTTCCTCAGATTTCTTTGGGCTCCTCCATATGTAATCAGCGATGCTGAACATAATATATGTTTGTGGTTTCTGAGTGTATATAATATATATCTCTGTTTCACTCAAATCTGAAACGTTGGAGTTTCAGAGTTGAATGCATTTAAAGTCAATGCGATCCTAAAATAAAATCTACACAACGAAACATCACATTTATTAAGCATCACTGTTTCTTCATCATCACAATAATTGTCTGTCTATCCACTGCTGGATGAACGCTTCCTCCCCCCCCCACCCCCCCGTGTCGTCCCCATCATGGTCCAGTGTTGCTTCCATCCATCTCACTCGTGCCCGTGAAATGATCTCTCAACGCTCCATCTCCGCGGTGTTTTCCTGCTTCGACGCGTTCTTTCCTATATTCACTAATTTCTAATTATATAATCTATATATATAATCGAGCGGATTCCATTCTTAAATAAGCGTGGTGCGGTACTCAGATTAATTAATGGCCCGGAGCCAGTGGATGACATCCACATTCCTATGGCGGGGGCCAGTATGTTCAAAGGGACAATGTATCACAGAAATAGAGGACCTCGACATTTTTTTTTTAAACAAACTAAGAACGGCCTGAGACGCAAGGATTAGTTTATTATGGTGGGTGGTGAATACTGAAGCTGGGAATTGGCCAGGAGATATCAGTACTACAAATAATTGTTGAATCCGTCTGTACGGACCTTTGAGTGTTACTCCCTCGTTTACGTGGTTTTCTCCAGGCACTCTGGGTTTTTCCCACTTGCCAACAACACGCGTTTAGAGTATTTGGCTGCTATAAATGTCCACGTGATAAGCCACTTCGTTGAGCTATCATTTGCGATAGCCAGGTGGCTTCTGAAAAATAGCTGTACAGCTCAGTGGGCCATACATGGTAAAATAAATCAATACAAATATTTAGTTTAAGCACTCATTCATTAATGGGATGGGCCAAACGTCCCAATCAATGCAGGACCCTCGTGAAAAGAGAGCCTGGAAACACAAGGATATTTTCCTGGTATCAAAAAAATTATATATGAATTATTATTATTATTGATAAATGTATTAAGTAATATGCTGGGACAGGCTTAGCAGAGATATAAATGATCATTAAGTGGATATTGGCTTTAACTATGAAGTAAAGTAAAGTCGCTATGCAGACAGAAATTGATGTCGGCAGTGAGATTTTCAAGTGTAAATAAAGTGGATCATTATTAGTTTTATTCAGCTATAATTAGCATAGACACGTGTTCATTCGTAATAGGAATTTTCTCGCCGATAATATGAACAGGCAAAACTTCACAGCAATGTATGTTGATGCAATGATTTTGTAAGTGCGTATGCAATTCTCTTGTTGTGAAATACATTAATGTACCGTAGCTAGAACGAGTAAATCATCCGGGGAGATTGATGGAAATTGTTTCTAATTAATTGGGTGTTTGATTCAGTGCATTAGTAGCAAAGCATTCAGAGTGCACAATTCATTATTTGCACATTTTACACCCGAGTGCTTGCGGTGCTGAGATGAAACTCACACCATCTACAGCTTTTTTATTTTAAGAGATTTTTTAAAAAATCTGCTTCAAATATATAACAGAGAATCAACACACCTGTAATTAACTCTGTTGTGTGTTTACTGTGATGCACCCTCCCAGCTTTGGAACTCCCCACTGGTGCCCCCCCTTGATGTGGAACTCCCCACTGGTGCCCCCCCCCCCTAGGTGTGGAACTCCCCACTAGTGCCCCCCCTAGATGTGAAACTCGCTACCGTTGGAGGCTCTCGATTAGTGTTGACATCTCTCGGACTCGACTAAAACACACCCCATCCAAAGTTTGTCCTCATTAGTGTTGTTTCTCTTTGGCTCTTGTTCTGCCACCCGGTTTTTTCTTATCTTCCTACCTTTCATGCATGGCGCTTTGACATGTTTTTGTGTTAAAGGCATCTCATATTTGCAGATTATTACACTGGTCAACACACTTTTTCTGGCATAAGGTATTCCAACGGTTTAAAGGTAATTTTGGGGTGCTGATTCCAAATCTGGCATCAGTTTTTGTCTATCACATCAGGTTTTTGAGATATCAAATATAGCATTTTCAATAAAAACTGCAGAAGAAAAATATTAAATAAATGTGGATTTCTACACAAAATTTTATTATAAACACACTATCCTAAAAATACAGCACCATATTTTAACGCTAAAGCAGTCACTGACTCGCAACAACTTGCAATCATAAGTGACAGAGTTAATTTCGGGTAAAATCAATGAAAATGGGGTGTGCCGATAGCATAAAAATGAGATGTGAAAGAGCAAATCTGAGATCAGATTTGGAATCAGCACCCTGAAATTAGTCTAAAACAGCTGCAAAAGTCCAGGCCAGAAAAAAAATGTGTTGACCAGTGTTATCATTAAACCAGTGTTATCATTAAACCAGTGACATCTAATAAGCGAATCATGCATATTGATTAAGCGGTGGCACAGTGGTGAGCTCAAATAATATCATGAACCCAGTTACTCGAGTTGATTCCTGGTCACCTGAATTTGATTCCCGGGCCACGGCTAACATCAGTGGCGAGTGATATCCATACCGTACCTCGACCCTCCTCCCCCTTCATCCCACACTGACCGGCGTGGTGAAGTATGGTCGAACTACCACCTTGACAGCCACGGCATGGGGCGGGGGGGGCACTTCATCCAGCAGTGGATTGACAAAGAGGCTGTAAAATACGACATCTCTTTATTTATTTTATGCGACTTAAGCACCCACCGTTGATTTCAGATTTGACAGCACTCGACGTACCCGCATATTATGGACACTAATTTAATAGGGCAATCTCATCGTAAGATTATTTTAGGAACCAAGTGGAAAACGCTGCAAGTTCATTGTACATGGTAGGTCCAGATGTCTTGTGGCGCCCAATAAATTGACCCCTAACGACTTTTTTTTGTTTCCCTTGTATATTCATCTCTGTTTTAAATAAACCTTACCTTAAAATATTTTTATTACGTTTAAAAAAAAATAACATGGGTCACAAGACATCTGGACCAGCCTGTCATCCGAACGAAAATAATAAAAAATAAATATTACTCATCGAAGATCGCCGTACGGCACAAGAGCCTCCTGAAAACAGCCTCATGGGACTCCAGCGAGGCTTGCATATTCCGGTGGAGATGTGCGGTGCCCACTTTCTTTAGAAGAAGACCACGTTGTTTGCGTGCGTGCGTGCGGCGTCCATGCAATGAAGAACAGCAGCTGCATCCCACTGCCGCGTGCACTTAGCAATGAGCGTCGGCGAGGTGACCACAGCCTGGGCTCTGAGAGCCCCCCCCCTCCCCCCCCCTGTGTGCCCCCCAGCCCCCACTCCCCCTAACGGCAGTGGCTTGCTTATAAAAGAGAGGTAGGGGGAGGAGTCGCACGCAGTACATCGACTTTGACGGGAGGCTGTGACTGCGGGAGGGTTTCGGTGCGTTCCATCACGCAGCGTTTGCAGGTTAACATCCCCGCAGGAGGCATCAGCATCGTTCACATCTTTCACAGTCGCCACCACTGTCATCGGCATCATGATGGCACGCTAATCATGGTGTTGATCTTCAGCAGTCTGATGGGCAAAGTCATGTTCGGCACCGATATTGTTCCACTATAACTAACATCGGTATCGGCACCAAAAGCGGTCAGCACCACCATCGTAAATACACTTTTCTCTAAAAATAATCATCAGCATCATCAGCATCATAACACCGCCACTTTAATAATCAGCACAGTATTATTAGACTCATCGAACGCATCATCACAATCACCACCACCTTGACCATCAATACTCTCCACTCTAATTCACATCATCATCCAAGAGTCAGCATTACAATAATTGCCATCATCTGTTCATCTCGTGCTCAGCGCTCCCATTCGCTGTCGGTCATTCTCAATGACGATGTCGGTTGTCTACTCGAAACTGCCTTGGTAGGAGTCTGCAACCCACGTACAGGGAGAGCGTCATTTCAACACGGACTGGTAAGATGATTTACAAATTGCCCTACGTATCTCAACAATGTGATGCACCGGTGGTGTGCTGTGACGTTTCCATCTGAATGTTGTGGTAACTCCACGGCGGTGCCCCCGTGCCGGTGCATACAAAATACGCGCGCACACAGTGCGTAGATACATACTGTATCGCGCAGTCTGTATTATTACGAGTGGCTGCAAGTACCACAATGACATTTGTGGTTGCTTAACTATGTATTCGTGATCCTGATGAAAGTATAGGGGGGGTGGAGACAGAGAAACCCCCATGGAATGCAACACTCATCGCATATTGCAAATGCGAATATTTAATGATGTTTTGCTGAATTGAAATTGTTTCCGACGTACTATGCCTTAAGCATAGCTGACAAATTGTAATATTTATTGCAGGCGTACAAGTCTTCGTGTGTGTGTTTTTTTTACAATGCGTCTTGTTCCATAATGATCAGAAATTACTTGATCGTGTGCGGGTGGCGAGGTGGACTCATGATTTGCGTCGTGAGAGGAGACGGTGGCTTGGGGTGGCCCTCAATCCAGCAGTGGATTGACCATGGCTGCTGCTGCTGCTGCTGTTGATGATGATGATGAGGGTGCCAGTAGTTAAGGAATGTCAGAGCAGTGTGTGCAAGTGTTGAGTCACTTAATTCTCAATTGGTGCGCAAGAGATCACGCGCACGTGGTTGCTATTGCTAATGCGTGCGTTGACTCAAGCAACGAGCCCAAGGTTAGCCCCGTGTTGTTGGCCAGGACCTCTCTTAGGTCGACTCAGCATGAAATGCCGTTGTATGTACGTGTGTACATGTGTAATTCCCGCGAGATGCAGAGCGCCGCTTTAGATTACCTCGCGAATGTGTGTGTACGTATGTACGTGCATGTACACGTGGGTGTCCCACGTGGGGAGCGGTGGCGCAGTGGTTAGCGCGCTGCGCTCCGAAGTACGAACCCAGCAACCTAAATCCGATTCCGGGCCACCTTTGGCAAGTAGTGTCAGTACTTGTCCTGCGCTTCCCTTAGGTTGACTCAGCCCTAAATGGCAAGCTGGTGCAGTGTGTATAAATTAGCACTGGAGAAACAAAAGCAAGCCAGATGTGGTTTCTGGCCATCGTTTTAGCCTTAATAGGTACTCGCTAACACAACTTGCTACAGCAATCAACATGACAACACAGGGTCTGAATATGTTGGATCTGGGGGGCGGGGGAAGGGGGTAAAATTATAAACTGGAAAAGTCGTATCGCAGTAGGTCACAAAGATAAAGAGTTCGGTAACCTGTTGTAAAGTGATACCCTAAGCACAAGTTAGCTCGGAGGGCGTTGCTGGCAACGCGTTGCCTATTGCAATCCGGGCTTGAGAGGGGCGTTGGTGGATCGCACTGGGATCGTAGCACGCGGTGAATGAGACACGGACCTGCAGGCGAAGCGAGGCGACTGCAGGGGGTACAGCAAATAGGTTCGCTGATCTATCCGCGCATATTCGTGCAGTGTTAGCCACTCGTGTACGCAGGGCTTCGATATAGCATTGATTCCATTTCGTTGGAGTGTATTTCTGATTTTAGAATCTGGCTTCGAGATGAAATTAAAGCTTATTCCTCCGAATTATTTATGTACTAACTGCACCTATAACTCATTAGCCTCGTCAGTTTCTATCCACTGCCAGGTGAAAGTGTTATTATGGTTTCATTATCCCTTTCCTTCTACGACTGTTATATATAAACACATATCCCAGTCATAGGCTTGTACTATATTTATTACTTGTTTTGTTAGGCTTATTTATCCTGAACATTTTTTTTCAGGAGGGCCCTGCCAGGTTCCCGCAGTAGGGGGCGATGGATGCTTCGTGAAATCCCAGATAATTTTTTCCGATTTGGACCACGACGCCGTCACACGATGGCCTACTCTTGCGAATGGCGTCACGGGATCTTTAGCGTCCCACTGAAGTTGAGAGCGTTGCAGTTGTATGTGGTTAATACAGCCACCTCTCTTGTGCTTCTTCAGAGTACACGATGAGGCACGCGGCCAGAGATTCCACGGTGAACGCAATTTGAAAAGAGTATTGGGACTCAGTTGAGTTTTTTCCCGAGGTAAAACAAAAGGTCCACCAGTAACTCTTAAAGGTGAGGATGATCATGGAATGATGATGATGACCTATAGATGATGGTGGTATGAAAGATGACAATTACTTTGACCATCATGATCATGATCATTGATAATGGATGTTGACCATAATATCAATGACATTTTTGATGATACGATTGATTGAGCGACGGTGGTGGTAACTGCATTGATTACACTGAGGAGTGTGATTACAGAGGCAACACGATGTTGATAATAATATTGGTGACACTGATGATGACACTGATTATGATAACATCGATTATGATGACATGGATGATGATGATCAGGTGAAGACAATTACACAGATGATAATGATGATGATGATGACAAAGATCACGATGACGATATTGATCGCATCGACGATGACATCGATTACACCGATGACAATGACACTCGAATGTCGACGTGTCCACGCACACGCACGCAGGCGCCATGAACAGCAAGCGCCACTCCTTCATCGGCCGCTACGACGATTTCCCCGAGGTCACCGTCCTCAACGGCTTTGGGCCCCGGGGCTCCGGCGAGTCGGGCCGCACCCTCTCCCTCGAGGCCCGGCTGAGCCCCCAGCCGGGAGACCGCGGATCCGCCGCCGGCGGCGGCGGCAGCGGCGGCACCGACGGAGGGGGCCCGTGCTCGAGTCGCTGGAGCGCCCGCGAGCTCTTCCTGCTGTCCGCGTGCGCCCTCGCCCTGGGGCTCTGCGTGGTGCTGGGCTGCGTGCTGCTGCTCAGGCACATCTCGGAGACGCGATCGCCGGCACCGCCGCCACCTCCGCCGGCGCCGCCGCCGCCGCCGCCGCCGTCCGGCAGCGGCAGCGGCAACCAGCGGTGGCCCGCGTCGTCCGCGTGCAACCCCAGGGGCCGCTGCTTCGCCAAGGCGGCGCGTTTCGTGGCGCACAACGTGGACCCCTCGGTGGACCCGTGCGCGGACTTCTACGCGTTCGCGTGCGGCGGCTGGCTGGCGAGGCACTCCATTCCCGAGGACAAGCTGAGCTACGGCCTGGTCACGGCCATCGCGGAGCAGAACGAGGACAAGCTGGCCAAGCTCCTGCACGGCCCCATCGTGGCCCGAGGAGCCGCCGAGCAGCGGGACGCCTCGCCGAGGTCGCCGCTGGCGGCGGCACGCTCGCCGTCGAAGTCGCCCTCGAGGAAGTCGTCGTCAAAGTCATCGGCGGTGGAAGCGCCTTCGTCCATGTCGTCGTCATCTGCAGCAGCAGCAGCAGCGTCATCGACGACGTGGTCCTCATCGTCGTCGTCGTCACCACCGTCCCCATTATCTGCGGAGCACAAAGCCAAGGCGTTCTTCCGCTCGTGCATGGACATGGAGGAGCTGGAGAGGCTGGGCGGGGAGCCCATGCTGGAGGTGATCCGCGCGTGCGGTGGCTGGGACGTGCTGGGCTCCTGGAGGCCCAGCAGCTGGAACTTCGACGAGCTGCTCTTCCGAGCGCAGGGCATGTTCAGCACCTCCGTCTACTTCTCCATCTCCGTGAACGTCGACGACAAGAACTCCAGCCGCAACATCATCCGGGTAATTGAGGGCGATGGGGCGGCGCGCGTTCGCCACTTGTTGCAGGCGTTTGTGGGCACGGGCTCAGCGGGCCGCCCTGGTAAACACTTTCCCATTTCGATGACGTACGTGTGCAGTGTAGCCAGGGGAACCCCCCCGCGGCAGATGTCCCTGTGTGGCACAAGGTGCACGCATCAAACGGCAAGCATATGGGCATTGGTCTGCCAATATCGTAAATGTTTCCAAGTGGGTTTTCTCGATTAATTTATGCATTTTTCCGGCCAGTTTATCAATTGTACGTGTACGTCAGTATTTTTTCTTCCTATTTCGTTCCAATTATGTACACGTACGAACACGTACGTCGTCCGAACAAAATCAGAAGAAAACATAAAGTAACTTTATCGATACCGAGGCTACCACGAGCCATAGCGGGAGGGCGTGCGGCACAGTTTGGCGCCAGCTATCGTAGAGTGTGGTCATGTCGCTACAGTTCTCTTTGGTGAGTGGTTGTGGTTGTGATCGAGGTAGGGGTAGTGATAGTTGTTGGGGTGGTGATATGGGTTGGGGTAGTGATAGGGGTTGGGGTAGTGATAGGGGCTGGGGTAGTGA
>CM025657.2:6333972-6349871 GCA_014621495.2 Entosphenus tridentatus
GTGTATGTTGAACTTCTTTTGCACCGTACGTAGCCAACCGTGAGTGGATGAGTCAGTGGATCAGTGAGTGGGTGAGTGTATGTGTGCATGTTGAACTTCTTTTGCACCATACGCAGCCAACCGTGAGTGGGTGAGCGAGTGGGTCAGTAAGTGGGTGAGTGTATTGGGGAGCGGTAGTGTAGCGGTTAGCGCGCTGCGCTACAAACCTGGCGACCAGAGTTCGATTCCTGCTCATGGCCAACACCAGTGACGATTATTTGAACAGGTTCTGGGCCTCTCCAAGGTCGACTCAGCCTCGAATGAGTACCTGGTTCCATGTGTAAGCAGCGCCACTAGGGAGATAAAGGCGGTCGGGCCTGGTGCTGGCCACCCGCTACTTTGTACCGGCCTTCACAGATTCTCGCAACCAGCACTTGCCCTAACAGCCTGTTAAAGCTTCATGGAGGATCTTTGTCTTTGCAGCTGCAGTACATGATGGACATGATCGGCTATCCCGAGTTTCTTGGGAGGATGGATGAAGTCGATAAGGAATACGGAGTAAGTATCGTCTTGTCTTTCTGCGTCCAAATTTTTTGTATTCGTATAGATAAGTGTAGTTTTACCTCGTGGGGTGAATGTAGTGGCCACTTTGTAGCTGGAAGGGACCATGCAAACCCATTGCATACGACATATATGAATACAATAAAACACAATGATTCTTTCACGTGTGTGATTCGATCCGTGGATACGTTTGTGAGTCTCTACGTAATTCACGTGAGTAATTCGCGGTGCTCAAAACGGGTACTGAAATCCAGTTACCCAACCAATCGCATCTTTCCCCCCCCGAGCCCTCATAACCTTGCTCAATTCGAGACGCCTGTTCAGTCTGAGCTATCACAACTGCTGTTTGTGGCTGGCCGCTTGACGTTTTCGGTCTTGGAGGAGCGGGGGTTGTGCCTGTGCTCAGCAACTATGTCAAAACATATATGAATGCCCAAACTACACAAAGCGGCCTGTAGTTATGCCATATTTCCTTACAGCAGGCGAATGTCAGTGTCGTTCTGTGGACTATAAATCAATCGTTGTGTCTTCTGAGCAATGAACTCACTGGAAAGCAGCCAATATGTCTATTGTGCCTACAACAGATTGAGTTACACAATGGGAACTGCTCATTCAGAAGGACTCAACAGTCTATGCTAGAATTTGGCAAATTTCGACCCTGATACCGGTGTGTGCGGTGTGCGCGTGTGTTTGCGAGAATGCGTAAATCATCGACTGCGTGGATTGATTGACCATCAGTTGAACCGATTGTGATCTTTCCGAGTGCCGCAGCTTACGTTTGTGGATGACTAAACGGCGGTGGTGAACTGTTTACCACTTCAGTTTGAAGTCAACGAGAAGTCGTATTTCAAGAACATCCTCAACAGCATCGAGTTCAACATCAACGTGTCGATACACAAGATTCATCAGAAGGTGGAGCGCAACGTGTGAGTCCATCACGCTCCTCACAGTCGCGTGGCTGTTGCTTGCACGTTCGCCCCGATTAAGAATTATTATCGTTTTCACCGTTGTAAAAATTAAGCTGGGAAAAAAATTGACCATTAAAAAACACGCATTGGGCCCAAAAGAAATACGTTGGCAATCTACGGTCATCGAGATGGGGTTCAGACCCCGTTGCTCCCTTTACCTCCCCATCACCGCCATATATTTCGATTGACAATCAGCTTTCTTTGTGCCTTTTCATGGGCGATGCAAATTACATTATCAGTTTCAATTTGCTTCTGTAATCGTAATGAATGGCCATCATAGTCGTTCATCGTTGCCATCCATCTCTACCCATTATCATCTTAATCTATCATCCGTCACCCATCCATCATCACCATCATCCATGTATATTAATACTCTTTTTTATCATTATTATTATTGAACCCATTGCATATCCGATGGTTTGCAGGCGAGATAACACTCGGGAAGGGGGATTTGAATACTGATTTTAAGCGTGTTCAACAACTTTGTCTATGAGATTTTAAATTGTCACAATTGCATTCCTTACTTTAAGACTTTCATGACGTTGGGATAATAAAACGGATCAACCGTCTGTTGTTGCAATGCAGCTTTCATAAGGATTAGTTCATGGGCCAGATTAGAATTTGGTACCAGTCAGAGATGACACACGTATTCAACTAACAAAAGTAAATTATGTGTAAACATACTTATTAAGTGAAATGCATTATTTGGTTATACTGCATTTGCCGTGGTGCGCAAGCACAAATAACAAACAAAATTATCATCCACGCATTTGCCAAAAATACCGCCTCATCTAAGTTCCCGTTCAAGGCAGTGTTATTGAGGAATGCGTGGATTTGTTTTTACTTATTAAATAAGATTATTGCATATTCACTTTATTGGCAATGTAAAGATGTTGGTGCAACTCCAGTTTGAACATCTCCAGCGGTAGCAACATGCAAGATATGTGTTATTCTGGGCCCATGGACTACGTTAGAGCTTGCCACATGTAACGTTCCAACCGCGTGTCTTTACTTCTGTAGGTGGCTGCTTCCTCCTCAAACTCTCAACGCATATTATCTGCCCACTCACAACCAGATGGGTGAGATGTGTTTTAGATGCCCTCTGGAAGCAAATGTTGTTGTGTTTAAAGTGCAGGAGAGGTTATGGTGTTTTTATTATATTATTTGAATCCTAGCAAGGGAGTATGTTTACTTATACTCTTAATGTCATTTGCAAGTAATGGCAATCGTGATGTATTCAGTGAGCTCATCTACGAAACACTCCTCTTGTAGTCTAAACATAAAGTCGTATATTTAAATGTCTATGTCTTGGAGCCCCGCTCTGTCTTTGATCTGTCAAAGGTGATTGAGATCTTTTCAATTGCCTTGATGCTTCTTGTAGCGTACAGACACTTAAGTACACTCATGACATCATGATGGGGGCCATAATACCCATTAATTCATAAATTAAAATTGTTTCTTATGCACAGGATACAAGCTTCAAAGCTTGTGCATGCGAAATTATTATCTACAAATTATGCAATTCATATGCCTATTACAGGGTCACCCAATGATTGCTGGAGACCCATGGCAGAATGCCATGTGAGGCTCCCTAAATTATACATTAGCGACAACAACCAAAAACAGACCCGTTATGAGTCCCCTTATTTTTTATAAGGCGCAGACTAAATTGCCTCTTTTGCCCAAGACTCTGGGCAGCCCTGGGCATGCAATAAAATTATCAAAAAGTGAAATTTACTAATCTAGAAATAAATCGTGACAATTCATCGAAGCGCTGTGAGTTTAAAATGATTACATGCGCGGCGGTCATGCAAAATAAACATTACCTCGACCAAAAATAACGGCACGCTTCTCCATGCATTGCATGAGTCATGTAAAGATGAAATGAATTAAGATATCGACTGCCGGCAGTAATCTAATGACAACGTAATTTTGTTATGCGTGTCTCTGTTTGGTCTGCTGCGCGTGTGTGCTTGTGTGTTTATGTATACATATTGTATCTTCCTGTGTTCCATCGGGCCTGTAATTGGTCGTCTATCGTTCTCGTGTCTTTGTTGGTATGTGCGTTTGTCTCTATGCCCTGTTTTCTTTTTGCCTTCCAGTATTTCCAGCTGGTATCCTCCAGCCCACGCTCTATGACCCTGAGTTCCCACAGTAAGCGGCACAATGAACATATGAACCGTCAATAACATTTGTAAACATGGCCCGGCTTTGGTCTCTAAAGACCGACCCAGGTCTCTCCTGAATTCCCATTTCCAAAGCTGGGATTGACATGTGTCTTACGTGGTTATGCAGCACTACAATGCATTGGTCAACTCGTATTCGAACTAAGTAATATTAATCTGCATCCCTCATCCACAATTTCATACTTTTGCAATCACAATTTCATTCAATGTCAAATGCACACTGCTTTCACAATTGTATTTCCATGTGCCTGTAAGAATTTTGGATGAGATTTCGAATGATTAATTAAAGCGTTTTAAAAAATGCCTTAGAAAATTATTGCTGTTCAGCTGGATAGGAAAATAGATGCATGTTCTTTAATGGAAATGAGGGCATTTTGTGTCAGTGTATTGCGTGTAGATCTTGTTAGTGTGTGTTCAGATAGAACAATGCAGAATCACAGTGAGAGATTCTAATCTAATTTAAAAAATGAAACTGCCACAATTAGAGTCGTGTTTTAATCATGGCTGGATTTCAATAGGCTTGTATTGAAATAATTCCGCTTTACCGTGGCAAAGTAATTTAAAGGTAATCAAATGCATACCCAATGAATCTACATATTTGGATGTATTTTGGTCTATTTTTCCCATTTTATTTTCAGCGTAATATCTGCACATCATGACACGAAGATTTCATTTGGAACGTCTGGGATTGGTGGCCGTCACGTGACAGCCAAACCAATATTTTAATTCTCAGAGCTGTAATTTAGCCATACGAATTTTGTGAAAACATTTGTTTTTTCAGTTTTACTTGATGATATTTCGTTCAGTCATCGGTGACCAGGCAGAGACCATCAATTATTGACTATGAAATGCTTTTGCTTTGGGTAATAAGACAATCAGAGTCATCAGAGTTATTTCAGTCTGTCTTGAACACTCACCTCTTTAAATTGGCCTTTACCCACCTAGTTCTGGAAATATACCCTGGTTCTGCTTATTTCACGCTTTCCATACCCAGTTTATTCGGATCTACGAATGAAATACGCCTCGCAAATGTAAAGTAGTATTATTATTAACTATCTACACTTGAATCATGGGTGGCTGCTCAGATTTAAACCCAGCATATCAGCAGTGCTGACTCAACACCTCCGACCTTTGAGCCATCTGGTCACTTCTAAAACAAAAGTAATTTTTTTGGAGAACTCATTTTTATGGTTCCTCTACAAAGGTGACCTACTGAGTACTTCGGGACCAAATCATGGAAATGTCACAGGCAAGTTCACTCTAGAGGACAGTGGAGAAGAGAGCACTGCAAGGAAATATCGGTGACAGAAACTTTCATGCCCCGATAGCTAAATAGGTCAAGGGTCTAGAACAGGAGTGGGGAACCTTTTTTCTACCAGGGGCCATTTGGATATTTATAGCATCATTCGCGGGCCATTCAAAATTATCAACTTAAAAACTAGCCTGTTATATTTGGTCAAACATTTAATTAACTCACCCCTAATGTGTTGGCTGGAACTACTTCTCTTTGGCGAGGCGTGTGATGTTAGCTGCTTTTCCAGGTTTGCTCCTAGATTTATTGAATTTCGAGTCCCGCCTGCGGTTGCCTTGGCAGGGCCAGACTAAATGATTATGCGGACCTCGTACGGCCCACGGGCCGGACGTTCCCAACCCCTGGTCTAGAACAAGGGTCTAGAACAAGGGTCGTCATCCTGCAGCGCTGGAGCCTTATGCGACTCTTTAAGGACGGCTTCATGACCGTCATTTATTAAGGCCCCACCGTCTCATATTCACATTGCATTGCGGTGCTTAAGATATTGAGTTTTTTGTTCACCAAATTCGAAAAGAAAATGTCTCTTCCTGTTATTTCGGTTGCCAGCCCCTGGTCTCGAAGAACGAGGTTGAGTACGTTTAACAATGGTTTTTCGCGTCTCTTTCCTCCAACAGATCCATGAACTATGGGGGAATTGGGACCATCATCGGTCATGAGCTCACGCATGGATACGATGACTGGGGTGAGAACAGCAGAAAACAACGCCTTCCGTACAAACATCTGTGCAATGTCACAATCACAGCGATTAAACACACGACCAATTCGGCCAAGTGGCTCCGATAATGTTTCATACACGGACATTTCCCGAATCTATGAAACCATAAAATGATACATACTATGTTATAAAGTGTTTGTTTTGTTACCGCTGCTGTGCTCACGTACCACAGATCCCCCTTGTAAAATAGCCGGGCAACTGGATAAATGGGACCATCCGTGTAAACAAATCAAATACACGTGAACTTAATTTGTTTATAAATTCTCTCGAGAGCTCCCATCTAGTGGAGGCCCTTCTGCCGGCAGTGGCGTGCTTTATCCAGGTAATAGTGTGCACACGGTATGGAATATTATAATTTGTATGTGCGGCAGATGTTGAGAATGTTTTAATAACTTCCGCTCCGCACTCAAAAACTCACTTATTGTTCCCGTGCTCATCCCATGACCCCTTAATCCCCCCTCGTAACTGCCACCGTTATTTTTCCCTCTTCATATTCTCATTATATGGGTTTCACTCGTTTCCCATTCAAGCTATTCACCATCATTTACTGCCATCAATTTCGCTTTCTCCGAATTCACACATCACAGATTTGCCCCCCATTGCTTCCTCTCATCTGTTTCATTCATCTCATCTTCACCATTGATATCCATATGTACCCTTGTTAATTTTGTGTAAAGCGCCTTGGATAAGGCACTAAATAAATGCCTTTAAGGTAAGAATAATGAGATGCAGTGTTTATAACGTACTGCACATTAGGTGAACTTTGAAACCCCAATCGTATCTCTGGACTCACCGTGAAAGGGATTCAACTGCTTTGAAGCTTGCGATGTGAGCAGACACGTTCATCATTGGAGGCAGAGTGGTTGTTGGGAGGGTTCAATTGTAACATTCCCTTAGAGCAGTTTGACCTCTCTCCTTAGATTGTTTACTCTGCGTGATGTGTTTTAGTAAATGCTGTTGATCTAGTGTGAGGGAGTAATCTGCCCCCAGCCAACAATGTTTGCCAGTATTCATGTTCGTGAAATGTATTTACTTGTTCTGTAATTCATGTCAACCTTTTGAAATGGATTTGTGGTTCATTTTAAATTGTATCCAGTGGGCTTGTAATAACATTTCCACTTTCCTTTCGTAATTTTCTGCATATGACAACCATTCTAGATTTCCTAGAAAGTGATACTTAATTTGTCTACTCTTTTAAAGATTATGGACTGAATTAAATCGAAACCAGGATTTTAGACTCACGGCCTTCTTGTGAGCCCGGTACTTTTCTATCGACTCAATTGGCTGGATTCATTGACAAATGTTAGATTAAAAAAATAGGAATAATAATCAACGTGTCCTTTATTTAACCCAGAGAAGCCTCGCTGAGTCTCCAAAAACCTTTTTTCAGAGTATTGCATTTGAATGCTTACCAATTTCCCAAATTGACTGCTTTAGGATGTGGGAGAAAATTGGAATACCCATTGAAAACGCATACAAACAAGAGGCTAATACTCAAACATCCACACGGATAGATTCAATAATCTATCGTGATGCTTTTTTTAAATAGCCGCCTCGCAGCACGTTACATTCTCAGTCAGTTATTCCATCCCAGTTCAAAAAACGCTGCTTAGCTCATGCAATCTGATGGGACCAGGAGCATTCAATTCAGATTTCGATTTAAAGCTTTCGTGACTGCAGTGATTCATCTTCTTGGTTCTTTCGGTAAAGTCACGTAGAAGGGAAATAATAAAATAATAAAAATAAAACATAATTCTCACTGAGAATTGTATTTTATTATGTTTTATTTTTATTATTTTATTATTTATCTTCTACGTGACTTTACCGAAAGAACCAAGAAGATTAAATTCAAAATATAAAACTCATACAAACAAGAGGCTAATACTCAACCATCCACATTCTCAGGCAGTTATTCCATCCAGTTAAAAAAAGCGCTGCTTAGCTCATGCAATCTGATGGGACCAGGAGCATTCCATTCAGAGTATACATGATGGTGATGGTGATGGGACAATAATGAATGAAATACTGCTTGAGGATCCTTGGTGAACGGATGATGTCATGACTTAAGCATTTTGACTACAGGCGGGCAGTATGACAGACACGGAAATCTGAAGCAGTGGTGGACGGCGGATTCGTACGGCAAGTTTCTGGAGCGAACAGAATGCGTCGTGAAGCTGTACAACAACTTTACCATCAACAAGCAGAACGTGAGCAGTGTACCCACCATGCAAAGCACGCGACACGATAACATCTGAGCTGAGCGATCAATGGTTCAACCAAATCACCCTGGATTACTTCGCAATTGAATGGGGTGGCATGGTGGCAAGATGTTAATTCCCCTCACCTGGTATGCATGAGTTCGTGGGTTCAATTCCGACCCTGATGCCTATATATTTGAAGTTTGCATGTTCACCCCGTGGCTGTGTGAACTTTCTCCGTGTCATACTAATAGGGGTTTTCCCTTTTTTTCTGGCAACAAAACTGGTACCTTTTTGCAAGGAATCATGCTTACATTAACCACAATACTTTGAACTGTGTGCCTTTTGGCGTCATCTGGTCGAACACTATATGAGACTAGGCTCTAAAGAAAGCTGTCTCTGGTGTGGACCAATCAGTTTCAAAGACAATGCATAAATTATCAGAGTATTGTTTTTTGTTTGCATTTGACTGCAAGTATTGTGGTTAATGTAAGCATGATTCCTTGCAAAAGGTGTCAGTTTTGTTGCCAAAAAAAAGGGGAAAACCCCTATTAGTATATTTTGGTACTGGCAAAGGAGGTCCCATGATGTTTTCTCCGTGTCATCCGGGTTTTCCCTGCACATTTAAAAACATGTGTTTCGAGTATATGGCTGCTATAAATGTCCACGTGATAAGCCACTTCGTTGAGCTGTCTGAAAAAGTGATATAGCTCAGTGGGACTTACCTGGTCAAATAAAATATTGTTTAGTTTTAGTTTATTCCCCTGCATACGTGTGGACGTCTCTGGTTGCAAAGATGTCTGCGAAATGAAATTTTGAATGCTATACGTGAGTTCCTCTCACTCGTGTCATGCATCAGATTATCTTGGATTTCTAGCATTTTTTTTATTGTACATAGTTTCAGTCGTGTATTATTTAGTTGGCATGTTTCTAAAATTTTCTTTTTTTTTACGTGAGCCCTGTAAACCCTTCCAGTCCCATGCAACACGCATGTTGTTTTGGACAGGTCACCATTGAAAAACAGCTCCTTTGCTCGATGGGCCTCACCACAAATCAACTCAAAGACATAAGCAAATCAGTGGCATGCAACCAAGTTTGCATGCTCTGGTGCAGTGCCGGATTATCCTAGTAGCATAAGTAGCATATGCTACGGGCCCAGCACTTTCAAGGGCCCCGCGCTAAATGCTTTCAAGCTATCAATTCCGGTTCAGTGATTCTGCACTTGCTCTATTACTATAGTACTATACTGCCATCAACTCTTATTAACGACTGGGTGTTTAAGGTTTAGCGATTTGTCACATTATCTGGCTGTATAGCAGATAAAAAATACTATAACTTTACTATGCAAGTTAAAAATTTGTGTTTTAATATTTATGTATTTTTTGGTATTTAGGGCCCCTTTATAACATATGCTACAGGCCCTGCACTAGCTTAATCCGGCACTGCTCTGGTGTGGACCCAGCCTGAGAGAGACCAATACGATTGGTCAACTTAACCAGGGATGCCAAACGGCATTCCTCGGCTTAATGTGCATGGGAATGGACGACATTGCTAACATGTAAAGACGTCCCGTGGCGGGTCGTTAATGAAACCCCGTACCAAACGGCAATGCACGTTATCTGCATGCCACGTCCACTCACATTGTTAATGAGGCTACAGATAAATGTACCTTCCCAAAGGGGGCTGATGTGTGGACGCGGTGGTCACGAAGGAATATATGTTGGTTTACATTGTATGAACATATAAAAAAGCACATTAAATCCTGAATCCCAAATCAACATTTTAATAACTCAAGACTATAACAGTTTTAGACGGGGTGTGTAGGTGCACGTGAACACACGTTAGTATGGTACATTGGCTGTACATTCATGAACCTTCATGTATGTATTATGTTGAACTTCTTTCGCACTGTACAAAGCCAACCGTGCTCGTCGGTGGAGCGGGGGATGGACAACAAACTAAACACAAAAAATCTGTTCTAAAGAAATTAGTTTTCAATGTAGATTTAAAAGTGCATAGCTCCAGTGGCGTCCTAATATCGGAAGGAAGAGCGTTCCAGACGTACACAGAAGCTCATCTGAAAGAGCGCGATGTGGTGTCCGTCTTTGTTTGATGGCTAGCCAAAAGCCGCTACGAGGATAACACAGTGTGGACATGTATTCATATATTTGTTTTAATATTACTTGAAGTTAAATGCGCTATAATATCGAGAATTGTCAGGTATCCCTTGAATATGGATGTCTTGGTCTCAGTCAGCTCACATGTGGTTACGCATACGTATACATAAAATGCAAATTCAAAGCAAATAAATTATGTACAATTTTCCAGAGCAAGCAACGCTAATTCATGACATTTGGTTACAATCCCGGGTGTAATGTGACTTTCCTAAAATGTGTTGCTGTTGATTCGTTTAAAACGATGTTTTGCCTTCATGAATGCACGTGGATTTTCTTTCGTTTAGGTGAATGGAAAACTAACGCTGGGAGAAAACATTGCTGACATGGGAGGACTGAAGCTAGCGTATCATGTAAATATAATCACAGATTACAGCTTCCCGCAACACAATCTCCTCTTTGCGTGGGCCGACTAAACGCACTCACACAGTGTATATAATCACACGCACAGAGTCTCTACGGCAGTGGTAGCTGCCGAAACGTCGGACATCATTCCGAATACAATGTGGCGACAACAACCTGATACGCATCAGAGAGCAGCACAGGCAAAGCTCCCTCCCAATCGCCTTATTAGATTGTTGGAGCAAGTGCTGTTAGCGAGCAAATATGAAGGCTGGCATGGCACACGAAGGGGTGGCATGGGTTGTTGTCGCACCAGGGAAGATGTTTACACACCGCACGAGGTGCTCTTTTGAAGTTGAGCCGATCTAGAAGAGAGCCCAGGACCAGTTCAAATATTTGCTACTGTTATTGATCGTGAGTGGGAATCGAACTCGGGTCGCCAGGTTCGTGGTGCAGCGTACTAACCGCTGCGCCACTGCCCCCACAACACACACACACATACGAAAGGCCATGTTCACATGCAATATTGTTTGCATTAAGATTATTCTGCTATTATGGATTCAGAGAGCACGTCTTCATAGTTGTTTCATGTCACACATATTCACCCATTCATCTTTTTTTTTTAAACAGATACAGCATTATTGCAGATAACAAACATACCTCGACAAAAACCCACGCACTGTGGTGAAGGATTGTGGACGAGTCAGACAAATATCACACAGAAGACACCAGAAGGCAGTGCAGAAAAATCCATTGTTGTACTCTACTTCGGTTCCACGTCTATGCTCAATGCCTTCGCCAACTCACACTGACCAGCGTGGTGAAGTATGGTAAAATGACCCCCCACGACCCGCACGGCTTGGCGAGGCTCTCATCCAGCAGTGGATTGACAAAAAGGGCTGTACGTGTCCGTGGCACAATCACAACATGGGTACTAAAGATAATATATAAATAACACGTCGAGATTCGATAAAAAAAAATTTAGTCCATCAGCCTATGTGTCCTTCCAAACATTGTTTTCCAGCAGCATGCGTTTAAGCAGCAAACTGTGAACCGGTTTCGACTTCTCAGAGTCGCATCAGCACGGCCAGGCCCGTTAAACAAATGCCACTGGGTTGAACGAACGCGCTGTTAAAATAAATTCTGATTTCATTCGGGCTGGGGGGGGGGCATGCACGGTTTGCAATGTTATTACCCGTAAGCCTCCAGGACTCCACACAGCTTTTGTACAAATGTACTGCTTTGTGCTGATTGGGTTCCATACTGTGAAGAGAGATATGCTGCTTATACAATTCTGCAACCCAGCAACATTCATGTATCCAGTCACTCTCTGCTGATGAGACTCTGAAAGTTAAAACCGGCCCAGCAGGGTGCAGGGTTTGATTACTGCTGGAAGATAGATCGTTTTTTCAGAAGCAGCATATAGGCTGATGGGCGAAAATAATTATTTGTATCTGTTTTAGCCTTTAACTTTCTTTTAAATCATGGGTTTCTCTTGGTGAACGTTTATTTTTACAAAATGGTTGGTTAAACTGGCAACGCTGAACCAAAGAGATAAGTAAGGCAATTTCTGTGAGAATTATTTTTTTTGTTTTGATAACGGACACAATGTAGACATTTTAATGAAGATAATATTATCATTCCGGGTACATTTGCACGTTGCTCCGTACTCCGGTAAGACATGGTGCTGTGTTCCTTTTTTCCCGTTTTTTTCGTTGTTGTGAGATGCAGACGTAACAAGACACCGCATCATCCCAACACTGCTTCTGTAAAACAAAAAACCGCTACAAAGCCCTTGTGGGAAAGTGCACCAAGTAATTTGCTAAGTGAGGTTAAAAATCTGTTTCAATGACAGCTGCTAAGCTCTCTCTGGCTTATCGAGAAAGGTTTGGTATGTTCTTGGATTTAAACATTGTTTTGTATGATATGCCAAAAGAGTCGAGACCAATTTAGAATTTGTTTTGGATGATTTGGCATCTCGGGAGTCGAGCACACATTGTGTGTGCGTACCCAGTGTGCGTGTACAATGTGTATGTATCACGTCACACGTGATTATGAATCATTCATCTCGTTTTGCAACTTTACTGAGTATTCCTTTAAAGTATGCTATCATTATTGGCGGTGGGAAGTACTGTACAGGGTGGTGCAGATGTCTTGTGACCCCCAGTTAATTATATAAAACGTAATATTTTTTAATAAGCTGTATTTAAATAAGCTTTATTTAGAACAACAAATGAATATGCAAAGGAAAACAAAAATTAGGGGTCAATTCATTGGGGGTCACAAGTATTCTGGACCACGATGTACAGTGTCACAATCAATAATTAAAAAAATTTCGATTTAAAGCTTTCGTGACTGCAGGGATTCATATTCTTTGTTCTTTCGGTAAAGTCACGTAGAAGGGAAATAATAAAATAATATAAATTAAACATTATAAAAATTCTCACGACGTTTTGGCCACAACGCAAGCAGCCGTCCTCAGGTGAAGAACAGAGCTGTCGGACTTTACCGAAAGAACCAAGAATAATTAATCAGATTATTGATACCGGAGGAATCTGATGAGCTATGAAGTTATTTTTCACATTACGTTACAACAACAAACAGCACGAGAAACATGAAAGGAGTGCAACGTACAATACATAAAAACAAATCACCCAAACACAAATAAATACAAGGCCACTGTGGTATTAATGTATTTTTCAGAAGCGATCTGGCCACAAATGATAGCTCAACAAAGTGGCCCGTTATTTGGACAATTATAGCATCAAAATAATATAAATAAACTCAATGCATGTTTCTGAAGTCCCCCCCTCCCATCTCAGCTGCCATAATTTGTGAAATAAATGTTGCCAGTTATTACAGAGGTATCGTGCGCGCTTACTTAAACAATCTCTATTCCATTGCCAGGGCTAGGGGCCAGAGATTCTCATCTTAATGAATCGATCCGATTTTGTTTTCCCAATAGATCAGGCAAAGATACATAATGGCCACGATATCAATTCTCTTGAGGGCCCTAGGTCAGCGGTTCCCAACCTGTGATCAGCGGACCCCTGGTGGTCCGTGAGGCTACTACAGGGAAAAGAAGAAGAATACAAATACGAGTAACGTCAATCTTGATTTGAAGGTTTCGTGACTGCAGGAATCCATACTCTCTTTGGTTCTTTCGGTAAAGTCACGAGGTTAGAAAAAAAAACACGTAGTTGGAAAAAAATAGAAAAAATCACGACGGTTCGATTGGAACACAAGCAATCATCATCAGGTGGAAAAAAACACAGCAAGACATTTTTTTTGAGTAACGTCCTCACTAAGGCAATGTACAATTTAATTTTTTTGGAGGTTGAAATGGAGTCCGCACACTCGAAAATGTTAGGAAACGCTGCCCGAGGCCATTCGTGTTGGGCAGTGTGATAACCGCATGGCCAAATGCATGGCCATGTCTTTATCATCACAGCAGGGGGCACATTTGCATACACGTGTGCCACCGACCATTGTTACTGTTGTCCCGAACCTTTATGCTGTTTAAGAGGAGCGATTCAGAAGTGATGGCGAATTCATTATACTGTTCGTGATTATCCACACTTCAAGTTACTCAGACACGCATAATTTACTCGGACAAATGCGGACAATAAGATCTGCCACGAAAGCACAAACATAAAAAAGAGGCTTTTGACTGTACACGTGCATACATCATATATACACGGCTGTCAATCCACTGCTGGATGAGGGCCTCCTTCATCGCGTAGGTCGTGGGAGATATTTGACCTTGCCTCACCACGCTGGTCAGTGTGGTTTGCTACATAAACGTATATAATACACCAATGGAATTTGCTGCCCTCTGTTGAATACGAGCAGTGTCATTCCGAAATGTCCGTGTCTGTAACGAAGCCCTTCTTTGTCCGTGAGATTTCAGCGGCTGAAATGTTTTAATATTAGTGCAGGGTTTTTTTTTCTCACAACGCTGGTTATTGTATACGCTATCACAGCATATTTGTTGACATGTTTTACCACAAGTATGCGTGGTCAATGCAGACTCCGATGCCTTGCAATAGGAGGGTGTTTGAACATATTTACACCTCCAGTATTACTGCCGGTAAGGTTTAAAGCCAATTCCCTTTTCATCATTTTGATACCGGAAAAAAGGGTCCCATAGATAAAATGTTTACTCTTGGCCGCATCATCTTGTTCACGTGTCCTGCTACCACAGTCACGTGTTTATCCAGTATTGGGCACATAATGGCCAGCGGCAGATTAGAATCAGAATATTCCTTTATACTGGAGGAATCCGATGAGCTATGAAGCTCTTTTGTACAGATGTCCAGTAGGGGCGGGTCAGCTAGTTACAACAGAAAACGAAAAACGATATCAGTGCAAAATAGAGAATATGGTAAGCAAGTCACTAAATGTAAATAAATAATAAATATTGGATTGATAGAAGTCCGAATTATCAACATTGGGCAAGGCAGCAAAAACAACAAAACAGTCCCAGACCACGCCAAGATAACAACACAGTAGTAGTCCCTCAATAAGTTGTCACATTAACATTGAACTATCGATACACAGATAATGATCAAAGTTACACATCACGTTCGCAATACGTGATGTGTCACTTTGGTACGTGATGATACTAGTATCCGGTCTGTAGCCCTGGCAAGGACAAGGCTGGCTGGGAATGGTGCTGCCACAACCCACTCCTGCGTGCCCAGCGCTGGGCCGTACCTGTAATATGCTCTCTCTAACGACCCCTTTGCCCCATAACCGTGCCCTATAATTGCTGCACGGGTCCCGGCTGCTGTGCGTGCGAGTGTAGGCTTATCAGAAGTGGGTGCGTGAGAATGGGCCCGAGCCTCCCCTGCAGGGCATGGCCTACACCCACGAGCAGCTCTTCTTCGTTGCCTTCGCACAGGTGAGTGCGTCGTCCCCAATGACATCGGCTCAGCCAGCGGTGAATTTGGGGCCGCCCAGAGAGAGAGGTGGGTGGGTGGGTGTGTGGTGGGGAGGGGGAGCAAAAGGGACAATTTTCACCTCACGCTGCAGAGGACCCCACAAGGGGCATGCTGCCCCCGGGCCTGCAGGAGCCTCTGGTCAGCACTGGCAGTGAACCTGGTGGGTCTAGGGCACGACAGAGATCACAGCTCCCCTGCTCTGTCGATGAATGGTTCCCATGGCTATGGCATCACAACCTCTCTGCCGTTGATAATTGGTTTTTTACCCTTCCATCTGGCAACAAAACTGACACCTTTTTAAGGAGTCATGTTTGCATAGACCACAATACCTGCAGTCATAATGCAAACAAAAAACATAACTCTGATAATGTATGAACTGTCCTTGAAGTTGATTGGTCCACACCCGAGACAGCTTTCCTTAGAGCCTAGTCTCACATGGGTTGGACCAGATGACGCCATGTGAGACTAGGCTCGAAGGAAAGCTGTCTCGGGTGTGGACCAATCAACTTCAAGGACAGTGC
>CM025657.2:6354871-6365266 GCA_014621495.2 Entosphenus tridentatus
ATTGCCCCAGTTTGTGACGTTGGTTAACATGCACATTGCCATATTACTGTGCACAAAACCGCCGACTGTTAATCTAGCCGGCTTATTGCTACGTATCGATAACTATATTTGTACCTCCGCTATAGCTCACTTAATTATGAATTAATCATTCGGCGTCATTGTGGAGAATGTCGATGATTATATAATGCCTTCTTCCCATGTTTGTCTCTCCAGATAAATAATTTAAGTATTTCATCCACGGCCTTCCGGGAATTCATCTATTCAGCAGCATTGGTTGAAATGCCAGCAAGCAGCCTTGCCTCTGCTGATGAGACACCGCATTTCAAAGTGTTTGCTTGTATTAAAACGATGATGTTGAGAAAATTCGCTCCCAGAAGGCCGTGTGACCGATAGGATGTTTAAGAAAAGCTTTTATTTTTTTACATGGAGGGACATTTGTAAAGAAGGTGTTGTTTATCTTTTTTAGGTAATTGAGGTTGTGTTGCTGCTATACAAAGCAAGCCGTGCCAATTGTTGTAAAGTGATATGCACACATTTCCATCGGCTGACGTATGATCAATGCCCGTCATGTTAATGGCAGCACTGTTAATTAAAGGTCTACTCTAATGGTTGGTTATCTAGTTTAGTTTTTTTTACAATATATTGTGCGTATAAAACCCCAGTCCCTTCAATAAATTAGCATTACATTTTTACGTTGTCCAAAGATTGTGGCCAAAATTTCACCAATTTGATGCGTAAAAAAAACACAATTTAGCAATGGCATACAAATGCTTGATTTGTATTTGGTGGCTCGTTATCAAAGGTAATTTTCTACACTGAAGACGACCAGATTGTGGAGAGATCAGGAAAGCACGTTGATGGAAAATGTCCGCAAGAAAATACATTGTTAGAACATCATTCAGCTAATTACAGTATAAAAATACTGCGTGAAATTTTAACTAAAAGACCATTTGCATCGACTGTACTTTAGTTTTTTGTGGCTGTAATAGCAAATCTCATGATCGATGGATTTGCATTGGAGTAGACTTTTAAAGGGAGCATGCCTTTATTATATTTTTGATGAATTTTCGACTGCTTTTACTATTTGATGTAATGTATATAAAACAAGATGGGGGGGGGGGGGTTATTGAAGATATTCCATTGTATTTTACTTAGGTGATTAAAGCAAAAAAAATACATACAGATAATTGTTTAATGCATAAATCACGAAAATATGTAATATTTGCCTTTCTGCTATGCATTGCAACATTACACAAAATAACATGAAGTTAAACTTTCTTATCACCTTCCCACTTGAATTTTTCGAATTACCTAACATCCCATTTTTTTAAGTCCCCTCCAAAAAAACATTTACATAGAGTATGTTCCCCTATTTAACATTTTCCCACACGGAACATATTTCGCTGGTCTTCGGAGAAACATTACATAGAGGCTTTGCTACATTTTAAATGGAAAATGCAACGTGTTTTCGTTTCACCTTGTCTCAATATTTTATATATGTGTGTGTGGGTGCGCTTTGTGTCCATGCGAAAGCTTGTGCAGGATAAGTGCTGAGAAGGTGACTTGGAACTTGGTCATTGCAATTAACTGACAATCACAACGATGATTGCCATTGGGACATATTTGTGATGAATATTATTATTTTACCAGGTAAGGCACACCGAGCTATGAAGCTCATTTTCAGAAGCGACCTGACCACAAATGATAGCTCAACGAAGTGGCTTATCACGTGGAAATGTATAGCAGCCAAATACTCAAACGCATGTTCATTCTAAATGTGGAAGGTAAACCCGGAGAGGAATCCACACGACCACGGGGAGAACATGCAAACTCCAAATATACAGGCGTCGGGATCGAACCCACGACCTCCTGTACACCATGCAAGGTAGTTAACATCTCGCCACCGTGGCACCCAACTATGCATGCGTATACAGTAGTATTTTAAAGTATAAGCGCAGCACTGTGGAACGAATTCCCAAAGATTCCACAATAAATATTTCTAAGTATAAATGAATACTAGTAGCACACTGCACGATAAAAACCGGTGGCCATTTTCTAAATGCTAATCACTTTTAATCTTGTCCAGATCTTTTAGTGTATACCATGTGACAGGTGACCAAAACGTCACTATTATTGCATTACTGATTAATGTGGGTACCATGAAGAAAACAATATTAACCAAGTGGCCAAATGACCCACATTTCATGTATTATTACTGCACAATAAGCAACACTGATGGACAATCATGACTGACTGAGGTAAATGCTAACATTTCAGAAGGGCTAAAATCTGTAATTTAGCACAAATATATTCAAGTAATTGCGTATAACAATTTTCCTGAAAATCTGAATTGAAAATATTATTGGACGGTCAAAATTTATGTACTACTGGTGGGTTACTTGGTTATAATCACAAGGTATGGATAAACTAAAGTTCCACATTGCTCATGCTAAACTCTTAAAAATATCCAGTCCCCATCAGCGAACCACAAGTGATTTGCCTCCAGGAGAGAGTATGATGCTAAAGCTGAAAGTGGGTAGAGCCCGCTACCAGTTACTTGTCCCCAATATTAACAATAATCCAACAGTCTTTAGCATTCATAATATAGGTTTGTGGGTCAGATCGCGTTATTTATAAATGTGTCGTAACCCTCCACCACCCGACACGGCCAAACAGTAAAAAATGTGTCACGTTTTCTGTTTGGCCGTGTCGGGTGGTGGAGGGTTACGACACATTTATAAATAACGCGATCTGACCCAAAAACCTATATTATGAATAATATTGGTCGCGAAAGCCTACGTGTTAAAGTCTTTAGCATCCAAGAGACTGTGCTGGAGGAAAATGTTCGATGGGTTGTTTGTCCACAGTCCACCCTCTTCGTCGCCAGGAACCTGGGCCCCTTCTGGCCCATGGGCCCCGGTGCAGTGGCAGTAGCCTGGATACTCAAACGCCATGCCACTGTGTTGGACTATAATATAGAGCTTTGTTGGATTCATCTTCTTGGTTCTTTCGGTAAAGTCACGTAGAAGGGAAATAATAAAATAATACAAAAACATCATAAAGTTTTATTATATTATTGTATTAATGTATTATGTTTTATTTGTATTTTTATTATTTTATTATTTCCCTTCTACGTCACTTTACCGAAAGAACCAAGAAGATGAATCCCTACATTCACGAAAGCTTTAAATCGAAGCTTTGTTGGATTGCCGATTTTTTTTCTGCCTTTAAGGGGCCAAATGACGTTGGTGAAATGTCACTTCGAGCACATGCTTTCAATTCTGTACAGGCTCCCTAACATTGCCGCACACCACAGTTCCACAGCAATGTATTTTATTTCACGTGTGTGGTTTTTGCAATGCTTTTTAGAACTTTTTGATTAAGCGCTGGCTTCATGTAAATTGTCCAAAATTTACCGCAGTAAATGGATTTATTATATATTCTAATAAATCGGTAATAAAAATACTGTCTAAATTTGTTTTATGTTGTGTGTATGTATATATAGGTACTTTTTTCAAACAGTATACTGTAGATTACATTTCATAATGTTATAAACAAGAATATCTCTTAACATAGAGGTTTTCACAATCAATATTATGACTCAATTTATTTTTGGATTAGGCCATGTAATAATATGGCCAAACTTAATTTTAAGACCCTACACTCCCCGACATGATCATTTTCACGTGCACAAGCATGTGACGCACCAATTATTATCTTTATTGATTTAGCTCACCATTGAGTTTAAGAACAATATAGCTATCTACGTGACTTTACCGAAATACCCGAAGAATATGAATTCCTGCAGTCACGAAAGCTTTAAGTCAAGATTTAAGAACAATCCTTATTACCAAATGTATCAGTTGTATGTGACTTTCCACTTCGTCAAGCATCCTCAAGAAAAAATCTAGGAAGGAAGTCAGAATAAAATCGAATAAGCCGGAACGTCATTCTGATTAGCCCAGAATCATATTCTGGCCTTCACCCAAAATAAACTATGTAGCGTCCCAGTAAACTTTCAACGTTTGGAACAACGTTCACAACATGTGTCTGCACATGTAGCAACACTATCAACCTACAATCGTTTCACCGCCTCCACCTCAAAAATAACTCGCCCTCACCCCTTCCTACTTCCTGAGCTTTGGCAAAATGCTAATCCACATGCTTATCTGTGGGCAAGTGTCCACAATGCACTCGATATTTGGGTCAGATTACGTTGTGAGCTGTATTCAGCTATATACAGCTCAAGCCACGGTTTCACCCGAATCAAGAGCCGAATGGCTCACAGGGTTATTCCGAATAAATGAAACTGAAACTGAAACATGGTTCACACTTAAGCCGATGGCAAATATGTAGGCATTTCAGGCTGACAATGACCACATTCTTCTTGCTGTAGTCACACCGTCTCACCAGTTAAGCAAATGTTTGGTGTTTCCCAACATGTTCTTAAGAATATTCTTATTCCCAGCCACCACTAGTGTATGCATCTGTTTAATACGAATTTCACTCTTCTATATCGCGAACACGCATGTTAAGGTGGAGACTGGCCTAGCCACAGCACATCCGAGACTTTTTGCAAAGGTTCGCGGTTCAATTTCAGTGGCTGCCCTGGTTAATACTGTGGCTGTACTAAACATTAAATACGCATCAGCAGCTTCATAACAAAAGCTAAACATAACGCAATGTTGTTCGAATAAAAGTAGCCCATGTCACGGTCCAAGATGTAGCAAATTTGATTCATTACTTAATTAGGCGGTAATATAGCAACATCACACACTTACCGGCATACTAATACCCACTTCTGACCGGGTTCAAATTGAAACTCACAGCGGCCACCGGGGGTGCCCTGAGATATATGTGCATGGGAGGTGCATTATCAATGTTAGGTGCTGATAGTGATAATGACCATGATGATGAAATCTCAGAAATACACGATGGAGACCTCGGGCCCCGGGTCCTTCTCGGGGACGTGTCTTAAGCGGAAGAGGAAAGGCTTCGTCTCGTCGCTGGGCAGCGTGCCCTCCCCCATGGGCAGCAGCCTTCTGTGGCGCAAGTTGAGCGGGTGGTTGATGATCTCGTGCTGGAAGCGCCGGGACAAATAGTCGGGGCGGCGCCTGCCCTGCTCTGTCGGCCTGGAGGCTGCGTGCCGCTCGGCCACCAGGTAACCCCGAAGCTGGAGTATGCAGAAAATGAGCGCCAGAAACAGCAGCGCGTGGATGAGGTGCAGGAGCCAGGGAAAGATGCCGTACCTGAGGCACCTCGTCGTGGTGAGTCTCTTCAAGTGACTTGCTAAAGCATCGGAAAAAGAAGCGTCGGAAAGAGAATCGTCGGTTAACCGGCCTTCCGTCGACGGAAGCTTATATCTGTTGTCGCACGGATTTTCCCGTGGAGTTTCCAAGGAAGTGGCCGCCTTCTCCGGTTGGCAGAGACACCAGCGTTGAGTGCGAGCCGATGCAGACGTGCGAGCTGTGGCGGTGCCTTCGACGGTCGCGTCCCGTCCAGCCGTCGTCGGTTCGCCGCCGTCGCCTTCAGGAGTTGCGCGAGAACGCGCGCTCGTCCGTGTCAGCACGGTGCTAAGAGCTGCGGTCGTTTGACGTGGACTCGTCGTCGGATTACGCAGAGTTGTGGGTGAAGCGGTGCTGCTCGGCGCGTCCGCTTCGGTTGTTGCGACCGCGCGCGCTGTCGTCGTCGTCGGCGCGGCCGTCGCGAGTGTCGTTTGAACGCGGGTGGCATTGGTGAAGTCGTCTGAGGACCGCGTGCTTGTTTGCGCTCGTTCGGTGACGACTCGGCTCGTCGTTGCTTCCCCCGTGCTCGCCACCCGTGGGGTGGTCGTCACGCGAGTCACCGCGGCGCTGGGAACAGCGGTGCTGGCTTCGACCGTCGTGCGAAGAGTCGCCTTCACAGTGGAGGGAACGTTTGTGACTTGGGCAGTGGTCATTTCTGCTGTTGTTGACGAAACCGTGGTCATCTTTTGAAATGCGGTGGTCGGTTTACCTTGAACTGTTGTTGGTGCTGAGGGCGATGCTGTAGTCGCAGGTCTAGGTGTAGTTTTCACAACAGGGATCGGAAAGGTGGGTATAGCGACATTTGTGCTCGGATCAAGAGTTGCTGGACAAAAAGAGTCCTTGTCCAAGTTATACAATGGTGTTGCAGAATGTGGACCATGGTCTGAGCAGACAATGCTTTCGATGTCCTTTTGCAATAAGCTGTTGTACACCTTGTCGTCGTTCATATCGTGCATCCACTCCCAAAAGTAGGCAACAGAACAGTCGCAAATCCACTGATTCTGGTAGCCGTAGAAGTAGGAGAGGAACACCGGCTCAAAGAATCCACGCGGCAGTGACTTAAGACTGTTGTTGGAGATGTCCAACACATCCAGATTACTCATTGAGCTCATGAGGTTGGCAGAAACGGAAGCCAGGTCATTTCCAGCAAGGGACAGCATTCGGAGCGAATCCATGTTGGTGAAGGAGCTTTGGTCGAGAGTCCCGAGGCGATTGTTGCCGAGAAAAAGTTCCTGGAGATCGACGAGGGCAGCGAAAGCGTCCACGGGCAAGTGCGCGATCTGGTTGTCGTTGATCTTGAGCCGAGTGAGGCGGAGGAGGTAGCCGAGTGGTGGCAGCTCGGTAAGCGCGTTGTGCGAAGCGTCAATGTGCAAGATGGGCATCGCCGCCCGCGGCGTCAAGCTCACGATGCGGTTGTGGGCCAGGTCCAGCTCCTCCAGGAGAGGGAGGCCCTCCAGGACGGCCCACGTCGGGGCGACCAGGTGGTTGGAGGTCACCCACAGGACCTTGATGTCCGTTCTCAGGTTGGTGGGGAAATCCCGCAGACCCCGGGAGCTGCAGTTAGCTCGGAGACGGCCCGCGTTGTCGGGGCCAATGTCACAGCTCTCGTCACGGCCGTCGGAGGAGCAGCTCGGCAGGAGGAGACAGATGAGCACAAGGGACGCTGAGGGGTTTGTTGAGAAAAGTAACACAAACAAACACAAGTGGCGTGGGTAAGTGCACACAAATTGTGTCGACGCAGGTTATAAGACGGCCCGGAAAATAAGACGCGACCTAAACTTGTGCCCAGTGTCAATACCGTCACACGAATCTGGTGACACACAAAAGACACACCAGATTAATTATAATGTGAACCAACACTTTTGGTTTAAATAAGTGGGGGGGGGGTGCATCTTATTATGCAGAGAACACGGTAGTACTAACAGCTGCGAGTAGTTTACAAATAAAGTTCAATGCTTATTAGATGGTGTATTGAGATGACACTTACCGAATTGGAGTTCATGCAGGGACATGGTGTTTGCACGCTGCGGGTAGCGGTGACCGTGTGCATGCAGCAGATAGATTTCTCTCTTAATGAGACATATCCTTGTATTGCTCATTGGCACAGAGGCACACACACCCAGCGGCACACCCATAGCCCTATCAACTCACAACACATGCCGACAGAACGTGTAATAATAACGCCATATATGGCCGGCTTGAATGTCATTACAGACTTTGTTTCCAGCAATACAGCCACACTCATCTGGAAATGAGGTCCAGAGGTCATCCTGGCAAAGGCCACCGATGAGAATGAAGCAATGCTCATCTCCATTGGCAGCCCCAAGATGGTGGTGGAAATTCCACATTCCCATGGCAGAGGCAGTGTACCCGTAGAATATTGTTAACATTTGGGGCAATGCTTATATCCATTTCGCGTAGCCAGGACCAGGGAGTAGAACCAAACCGAACTGCTAAGCGTAACTGCTAACCGGTATACCAAGTGCTCTTGTCAAAATCATCTGGAATTACAGTGGCATTTGTTTAACTTGCCTGAACCTGCTGCTGAGACCCAGAATGTCAAAACTAGTTCAACGTTTGCTGGATGAAACAAATGCTGCTGGATAATATTGGTCGAGAAAGCCCCATTGGCCGATGGACGAAAGCATTGTATGAATGTATTTACTTGCGGAGTTCTGCTTGTGTGCAGAGGGAGACGCAGTGGTAAACACTTCGTGAGCCATCATCCAAGCGTGCAGAGTTTGACTCGGGTGCCTTTCTGCCGTGAAGTTTTGTATTGTTCCGTATGGATTTACCCCAATAACTAAAAACATATACATATACAGTAAAACCTTGGATTGCGAGTAACTTGGTCTGCGAGTGTTTTGCAAGACGAGCAATTTTTTAAAATGAATTTTAATTTGATAAACGAGCGAGGTCTAGCAATACGAGTAGTAAGTATATACGATTTGTCTGCCGAGCGTCACGTGATCACAACTGATATACGAGTGCTTTGATATGCGAGTGCTTTGGATTACAAGCACGTTTGCGGAACGAATTATGCTCAAAATCCAAGGTTTTACTGGAAAATGCAATGTCAATTATGTGCCAAATCACCGTGTGCCACACAGGGGCAGGCTACATCCAGAAGCATCAGGCAACATCGCCTGCTGGATGTAATTAGCAGCGAAACGTTACGGTACTCAAATTGTAAATGTTGTGGATTTACTCTCCAACACACCAGTGGGCTGAAGTTGTAAATAATTGGCACGTTTTGTTCCCGTTACAAACCTTACTGGTTGGCTTTGTCGGGTGGTGGCGGGTTCACGACACATTTATACTTACGCGATCTTACCAACAACGAACTTTCTGATATTGTTCGCGAATACCTACGCGTCAAACTGCCAATAGGGGGCTCTGCGCTCTGAGACGTTTCCTTAACGCAATACAAACGCAACTTCATTCATAACATCGGGGTTTTTTGGGGAGGGTTAGATCGCATGCCATTGTGAGCATCTGGAACGGCACTTGCCATAGCCACCCACAGCTCTGTGGGTGAGCTTTCTGGCTGCGTGGAATCAGAATGGGGATATTGATTTCCGCTGGTGGAGAAATCCGATGAGCTGTAAAGCTATTTTCTTCACAGACGTCCAGTGGAGCGGTGAGACACCCAGGAGGAGAGGGGATAGCGCGAGAGGCAACGAGACGGGGCTAGAGATAGGTGCGAAAACACGGGGATACGAAGCACGTGGAGAGAAGAGGCCTGAATTTATACACAACAGATAGAGGATGCACGTGCAAGGGATAGGGGGCCGTCCATAAATGATGATTTTGACCCCCCCCCCCCTTAGTCACACGGCATCACAAAAAGTCAGACACCCTCCTCAAATATGACGTCACAAAGCTCTGCCCCCCCTCCCGCCCAGAAAATATAAAACATGCTTCAAATCGCTTTAAACTATTGTCATTGTAGTGCGTATTTAATGTGGCGCTGCACTCTGATGTTGTAGGATAATTTTTTTAATTAAAAAGTCTATTTAATTAAGTAGAACGTGTTGTCTATATTTATTTAAAGTTGCGCATTTTGACGTGACGTCACGTTTCTCCCCCCCCACTCGTCACACATCGTCACAAATGTCTGACCCACCCCAGGTGCGTGACGTCATTTATGGACGGCCCCACAGGCAGGCACAGGTATAGAGTGAGATACACACATAAAGACAGCGACAAGAGACAGAGAGACAGGGACACACACACACAAAGAGAGATAGACACGTGGTGGAGGGAGGCCTTCATCCAGCAGTGGAGAGGCCACGGTTGATTACGAAGTCGCGAATCTCATCGTGCACGCAGCACGGCGGGAATCGATTCCGAATTTAGCTGCTAAATCGATCCGTGTGCCAGTCGCCGGTTCAACGAATTCTGATTCCATGGTGAACGATTAAATAATAGAATCGTCCACCAGCACCAGCACGTCGCTTATCGAACACGCCCCTTCGACCCCCTCCACCATTCTTGCTAGTGATAGGTAATCAAACTTATCGATTAACGTGAACACTAACCACAACCCCCGGATCGCGGAATCGATTCTTAACCCCAATTCGAACACCTGCCCCGACGGATCCACCACCTCTGAAGAATCGACTCAATCGATTCTGTTAACGTCAGTCGAATCGAGCTCACCGTCCGAGCCCGCGCTCGGTATCACCTTAATAAGCGTGCACGGCTCTTCCTTGTATCACTGTCACCATCAGCCCAATGGAACTCATCGAAGCATTTGCTTTCTACTGTGATCCATTCAAGACACACAATCTCATCGCGACCCAGGAAAAATCGACTCGAGCGATTCGTCTCGCGCAACTGGAATCGAATGTCGCAGGGCTCTGGAGAGAGACAGCGAGTACAGTGGAGACCCCCCCCCCCTCCATGTGGGGCAGAGACGCAGCAGGCGCGGGGCTCCACGCGTACAGCAGCTGTCGTGGTGGGGAGGTGTTGATGGTGTGGTGGTGGTAGTGGGGAGGTGTTGGTGGTGTGGTGGTGGTAGTGTGGTGGTGGTAGTGTGGTGGTGGTAGTGTGGTGGTGGTGCGGTGTGGTGGTGGTGGTAGTGTGGTGGTGGTAGTGTGGTGGTGGT
>CM025657.2:6386732-6417244 GCA_014621495.2 Entosphenus tridentatus
AGGGAGGGGCTGGGTGGGAAGGGTGGGGCTGGGAGGGGTGGGGCTGGGTAGGGAGGGGCTGGTCACCCCGTGGTGCCCTTATAAAACTCAACGTTTAACCTACTCACGCCGGCTTGTGCCCGCCCTCACAGTCGGGCATATTTGCGGAATACACCACGCCGCCGTTGACCCTGGCCATTGACCGAGCAACCCAACGTTCCTACTAGCTCCCTCCGCAGGAATGTGTTATTCTTGGTTCTTTCGGTAAAGTCACGTAGAAGGGAAACAATAAAATTATAAAAATATAAAACAATAAAAATCAAGTTTTAAATCAAAATTTGGTGTAAGGTTGTTTTGTGGGCAGCCAAATCCACAGTTGTGGCGTGGGCAGGAAGGAAGGCCCTCTCATCCAATTGTGGATTGAGAACAGGGCTGTGACGGTGCATGTACCGTATTGCAGAATTGTTTCCCACGCCAGGTGGAAAGTGCTGTGACATTGGTCTGCATGGGAGAGCCCTTGCAATCTACCATGTCTGCCTATTGAAGTAGAGCAGACAGCATGCATGTGTGTGTGTCGCTGCTTGGATATCATCAGTAAGGTTAGCTGTACTCAAGTTTCGTTGTCATTCCAGATGTGAAGGCTCTGTCGCAGCAGTCGGACGCTGACCGTGATCTTCAGGAACATCGGCAGAGGATCCAAAACCTTGCGGATGAAACTGCCCTCAACCTGAAGAAAAATGTCTACAAGAATTACCACCAGTTCATTGAGACCGCCAAGGAGATCTCTTGTATCCTCTGTGCAGCATTTTTATCCAATGACTTTGGATGTGTATTACATTTAATTTGATGGAAAGCTAGAGCCCAGGTTTTATTTACAAAAATACTCGGGTTCCTGAAACCTGAAGATTCATTCAGATGCAATTTACGTTATACATAGTGTATATGTATTATATATTCTATTATTTAACCAGGTTCACGCAATAAAACCAAAATATGTTGTTAAGTAAGCCTGTTTAATACGTAGGCTTTCGCGACCAATATCCATAATAGTTGTTTTGGGTTAGATCGCATCAATTTAAATGTGTCGTTAAACCCGCCTCCACCCAACAGCCAATTAGTAAGGTTTGTCAAGTAAACAAAACATGTCAATCCGTTACTAGTACAGCACACTGATGTGTTGGAGAGAAAATCCTCCAACAGAGATTTGGAGAGTAAACCCTCCAACACACCGGTGTGCTGAACTAGTAGTAATCTAACCTAAAAAAAACTCTTATGGAAGTAAGCCTATATTGCACAGTTACCATACCACAAAACTGAATTCGACTGACCATTGTTTCTTTTCAATGTAGTAAATTACGGTAAATTAACTATGGTTTATACCAGCTATGTGGCACTGGCTAGCATTTGACACTCACAATTGGAAAGGTGCACGTTTAAATCCCAGTAGGGGGTCGACTGAATTTAAAGTGAATTCAATGAGTGCTAATGTACTGGAAGGCAATGGTGCCTTTCTCCTATTCTGGCATTAATACATTGGCACTCATGTTCAGGGTCTGATCGGGAGACTGGTACCAGACATAGCAAGTCGCCCTGGAACACAAATAAAAATTACGATTTGCCCATTGATCACGGAGACATTTAATAGTTTCCAATGACTGATTTTTTACGAATTCGTTTTTGTTTGATGGATGCATGTCCACGGTGTGTTAACCTCAACATATGCGCAGACCTGGAGAGTGAGATGTACCAGCTCAGCCACATCCTGACGGAGCAGAAGACCATTATGGAGAGCATCACACAGCTCCTGCTATCCACCGATAAGGGTGAGCACATTCAGGGCTGCATTCCAGGACCCGTACACCACACTGCATTTAGCATTAAGGTTCTTACGGATTTTATCGTGAAGCAGCATCTGGGACCATCAATAACCATTGGTCATTATTGTCATTATCCAGATAGGTCGATGTGTAAAGTGCATCACTTGAAATTGGCATGATATATATGACGGTATACCATGCCGGCATTTCTCAGAATGGTTCCTATACTATGTTTTTTCTGCCGAGAGGAAACGGCAGTTAACATGGGCTGCAGGATAAGTAGGTTTTATACTGGAATTTCCAAATGTACATGTCAATCAGTGGATAATTTCCTGTTGTCCAGCACCTCATCGAATGGTGGGTCATGCGGTGTATGCAAGGTGCATTTTGCCAATCTACGGCCTCCCCACGCCGTATAGTTCGCGGAGGTTGTTTGACCGTATACTTGAGCATAGTAGAGTCCAACAATAGCTTTTCTGCACTGCTGCCAATATAACCCCGCAGCAACCTATAGAACCTGTTTTATCCATGGTTGTCGCTCATCCAAGCACTTTACAGAAAAAATTCAGGTTGGGTTGCACTCTTGCAGGCAATGTGCTGCAACACCGATACTTTTAGAAATGGAACCTGTGTGAGACACTCAACTACATACCAACGAGAGGTGCCTGTAGGATGCAGTACAGAAAGTCGTTTTCTGACCTGGATGCTCATTTTACAGAGGAAGCAGCCAAAGAGAAGCCGACTGCTTTTCCCAAAGAGACCGAGGAGGTGAAACAAAGGACCCTTACCACCCTTCTGGAGAAGGTTGAGGGTTGTAAGGTATGTCCACTTTTCAACGCTTTTCTTCCACATTAAAAATTATATTGTCATTTTATATAATAAACAGAGAATTTGGAGTTGTTTAATGGAAAAATGTTTGGCTGTTTAATCTGCAATTCTGAGATCATCGATTTGAACTTTGCGTATAACAATGTAAGATTGATCTAAGTGATGAGATTATCTTTTTAAGATCTTTTTTTCGGTGTCTGCATAAGCCCTGATGAATCACACGGGATAATTTCTAGCTGTTTCGGTCTTTTTAAAGTGAATTTAGAATTTTTATTTCAGTTGTGCATTCATGATAATTTTACGAGAGAAATGTCTGTCTGCAACACTCCGCATTACGCCAATGTTACAGAATGACCCTCTGAAAGGTGACATCACTGGACAAGTCGTGGTTAAATCGTTTAACCGCTAGGTGGTGCCAGATGAAACGTTCCACAGACACCCTGAAACAGAATCTGCAAAGGGCTCACATCCCCGACTGAAATTCTAGCAGCGCATGGCACTGCGATATAATTGCGGGCTTGCAGGATTTAGAAAAAAAATCGTATTGTGTAGTTGGAGATGGGGTTAGAAAAATGAAAACTTGCATTCAAATCAGTGCTACTGGGCAAGTAGCTCTGCATCCAAAGTAGCCAGCACTGTCCTCCCGCATTGGTAACATGAAGACCCAGCAGAGCAATTGACGATTGTCAACATCATTTTTAATCCAGAGGGACGGGAGAAAGAAGTGGTGTACCTCTCGGCTTACTTTTCTGTTATTTTCATGTATTTTATCAATTACATTCCAGTGAAAACCAGACCAAAAAATAAGATTGATCTTTGAATAGAATCACAACCTATCATTTTGAAAATTCATTGCATGTCTGGGATGGTGAATCCTTACATTAATAATTATCTTTCTGTGTCACTGAAGCCAGACTGTGATACAATGGTACAGTAGTGTAATGATGAACATTCTTAACTTACTTTACCAGGTAATGCCCACTGAGCGTTATAGCTCTTTTTAAGATGCGACCTGGCTACAAATCATAGTTCAATAAAGTGGCTTATCACGTGGAAATTTATAGCAGCCAAATACCACACCTAATAACCATTCCTGTTCGTGTGCAACACAGGACATCATGGAGACGCCCGGCCGGTACCTGGTGTACAATGGGGACCTGGTGGAGTATGACGCCGAGACCATGAGCCAGATCCAGAGGGTGCACGCTTTCCTCATGAACGACTGCCTCCTCATCGCCACATGGCTGCCCAACAGGTTGCACTGCCAACACAATGCACGCATCGCAATACATTGTGGGTTTTGTTTAAATGAGGGCCTCCCTACATTGTGGCAGATCATGGGAGTTATTTGACCATGACGATCAGTGCGGGTTAATGAAGGCAAGGAGCACTGGCCACTATTGCCAACTGAGTTATCCTCACAGTAGTCTTTAATGCCTGTAATGCACATGTCAATTACAGGAAACCTTCACCGAAGGCTGAATACAGGGCCTATTTTATGTCTTGTTAAAATAGCTGAAACACATGGCCTTTGCGATTCATATCGTTAATAAGAGACATCTGTAGATTTTGGCCCGAGGATATGACGAAAGAGAATATTTCGCCAACACGTGGATTGTGACCTGGGTTTCGTTGTAGTGAATCAAACTCATTGTGTGCACTCTTTTTTGAAATCCCAGGCGTGGTGCTGTCCGCTACCGCTACCACTCCCTCTACCAGCTTGGAGACCTGGCCATTATCAACGTCAAGGATAATGGACGTAAGTACTTCCCAAAGCCACACGAGGCTCATTCACTCGATAAGCCAGGGTAATGACCATCGAAGAGTGATGAACAGCGGATAATTAAACCAGAATGCATGCGGATAATTTTATTCACAAGCACAGTTGATTTGCAACCAACATCATCCATGTGTAAGCGAGAGGTGACTTGAGTCATGCATTTAATATGCACCATTTATTGGGATTCATTGTGAATTCTGACATTATATTTTGCTGCAACTAGTTTTGTTGACAAAATATGCTCAATTAACATTTTTGTTAACAAGGAAAGAATTTAGACATTCAGAAGAGCAATTTTTTTAATTGTAACATTGGATGAAACAATAATATCACTGTCTAAAAATGCGTATAATTTTCAGAGCAAAGATGGGAAATTAAACGACTTAACATTGTGGTTTGTAGTGGCCATGCAGATAAGACGTACACGCCCATGCCTATCATAACTTACATTGTTCTCCGTCACATTAGAGGAAACATCAATATAAAGTTGATGGTGTTTTCAGAATAAGTTGATGTTGATACTGACAGAACAGATTTTAGTTCATATATTTTATAATTAATGCATAACTGAGCTCTTGTGTTCTTGTAAGAGAGCCTAATTCAGTTACTATTCCACCCCTGTGTAGCCATGAAGGACATGTTCAAGGTGATGAAATACCCGGATTGCCGCATATTTCAAGCAGAAAACATCAAAATAAAGGTGGATTATTGTTCAGCACTGTACAAGTATCAGTGGTGCATGTGTAGTGCCCTAGATGGGCCACGCTTACCGGCAGTGGTAGACGAGGTCCATCTGCAAGGGTGCCCCGTACCGCCAAAGGGGGGGCTGCGGGGGATCTATGATCCCACGCAACGCCTCCCCTCGATGGGCAAAGGGGCATAAAAGGGGACCTCCCCAGCCGATCGGTACCAGTCGCAGCTCAAGACCAAAGACCAGCCAGCTTAGGACCCTGGACCCCCTTGCCCCGCTTGTCCTTGTAAGGGCCGGGACGCTGTGCGGGCCAGTGATGGGACTCTGGGACTCCCGGCTCTATGTCCTTGTAAGGGCGAGTTCCGAGGAAGCCAGAGTCTAGACCCGCACCTTGCTGGGTCGGGTCGGGTCAGGTAGCCTCCCCTAGGGTAATTGTAGCCGGAGGACCCGAGAGCCTAGCCAGAGTAGGCTGTGTCCCTAGGCTGTGTCCCTAGGCTGTAACAGAGTATCAGGACTGTTGGAGTGTGGTATCGTAATAAAGAAGTTACCTCTACAAGTGTCTCCAGAACCCATTACACATGGTATAAGATAGTGTGCATTTATAATGTTGCCCAAGATGCATCACACATCATTACAGCAAGCTGCACGGCATGTTGTCTAAAGTGTAACTGTTTTCTTTTAAAAAGTGTGACCCATAATTTAGCTGAAACAAAGACTCCATGTGTCTCCGAAAATAGTGGCAGTGGAATAATATTGCTTGCCATCATTTGTAAGGCTTAATTCAGTTGAAACCTCCCAGACAGTCTAATGATAACTAATGCTGAGCCTGCATGTGATAGCCAGAGAAAGCGATTATCTGCAAATACATTTTGTGCATTACAGACAGCCCAGCGTACGTATTGTGATGTTGCGTTTGTCTCTCACGTCTTCCGCAGAAAGAGTGGCTGGATATTCTAGACGAGACTAAGAAGAGCAAAGCTGCCAGTGATAAGCTGAAAAAGGAGGAGGAGAGGCCCATGTCTCCAAAAACCCCTGACTCGCCAGCGAACCGTACGTGTCTCACCTCCCGGCAATATTCCGTTCCACGCACGTTGCCGAAAGCCTCCCCGTGTGTTTTTTAGACACTTGTTGTAATTTGAACGTGTCCGTGTTTATGCGTTTAACTATGGGACCGTGTCATGCCCTTGTTTATCATTGCGTACAAGTGAACACATTATTTGGTGATGTTGCATTGTCAGCGTGCACCAGCAAAATTAACGACAAAATCAACACATTAGTCGGTAATACTGCCATAAAAGGAAACAATTGATGACCTTATGGGCAATGGCTCTTTTTCACAGTTATGTGCTACCAAGAAGGATCTTTGCTCGAAGCATTGCCTATTATACATTTTTACTTTCAAGGCAGTCTTATTAACAATTGTTTTGAGTATTTGTTTTGTGTATATGTAGCTTGGCATGTATATTATTGTATTGATGTGTGGCTGTGAATTTGTGTCACTGCACTCCTGCGCTTGTGTTTACGGTTGACTATGATTGCATATACGCATTAATGTTTTATGCTATGTCTTTTATGCCACAGATATAATAATACTATTATATGAGCAGGGTTCACCATTACAACTCTATGTTGGTCTTACAGAAAGGTTATAAATATACAGACAGCTAATTATAACTTCAGAAGATAATAATAGAGCATAACAAGAAAGCATGGAAGATGCTGTCAGGGAAAGGGGGTAGATGCGGGTGATAAACGTGTAGGATGGACAAAGGCAGGTTACCGAGGCATGCATTGGAGTGGGAACCCAGAAGTTGGTAAACAAGGGGACAACTTACAGCCAAATAATGGCAATGTTGAGTGAGTAAGAATGTTCATTGAAGGTTGAATCAACTTCTTGACAAAGTAAAGACCTAAAGCCAGATCCTGGGATACTGTAAGAGCAGAGTGTTAATGCTATCCCATTAACACAAAACATTAATCAGCAATGAGGTGTGGTACCATCGGTATCATTGGCCATAACAACCTTTGTTGACTTCGAGAGTGAGTCGCTAAGTTTATATTCCTGGCTACTGCCTTGTGTGACTATGACCATGCGTGTGTGTGTTGTTCCCTCTCCATTATTTCACCACACACAATTTCCTCCAGCCTTCGAGGTTGACGAGCCGGCGGAGAGTCCAACGCAGGAGGAGGCAGTGAACCTATCCCTCGAGTGGATTCAGGAGCTGCCTGAAGACCTGGACGTGTGCATCGCCCAACGCGACTTTGAGGGGGCGGTCGACCTCCTGGATAAACGTGAGTCACACTTAGCCGGAACCATCAATGCAAGCCTTTCTTGCGAAACGTAAAGGCACTGCATTGGCAATGGTGCTCAAGCATATGTCGAAAAAGTTGATGGGCCAGTTTATTAAGAGACTCTCAATTTTATGAGGGATTCGACTGGAACGCAGTCAAATCGCCACAGTGGTGAGATGTTAACTACCTCACCTGTTATACAGGAGGTTGTGGATTAAGGTTGAACCCAACCTTTTAACCCCTGTATATTTGGAGTTTGCATGTTCTCCCTGTGGTCGCGTTGATTTTTCTCTAGGTCCTCCGGTTATTCTCTCCACATTTAGAAACATGCGATTCAAGTATTTGACTGCGATACATTTCCACTTGATAAGCCACTTCGTTGAACTATCATTTGTGGCCAAGTTGCTTCTGAAAAAAAGCTATATAGCTCAGCGGGCCTAATCTGGTTAAATAAAAATAGTTTTCGTTTACTTTGGTGTGCATGGAAACGTAAAAAACTTGTGTACAAATGAACGTCAACATTAGGAATGTGAGCTAATACATTCAGTCTCGGTTCTGTGTTTTACAAAGTGCATCCAGCAGCCCAAACATTATCTGTTTGTGATATAATCTAACTTTACTTGGAATTGAGTACAACAGATGCTATTAGTGTCGTGTTTGTGATAAGTGAACACCATGCAACTTGTATATACTATGCAATTTGAGGAAATGTCTTGCGAAGCCTTCCTCTAATTGTTTCATTATATCCAAAGTGGGCACAGGCATGTTGCTATTGGCAAATATTTTGTTGTAAATGCAATGAATGTGAACCTGATGGTGTTGGACTACACGTGTACTAAACCTACATGAGAGAATACAGAGCCCTACTATGAATTGTCATTTGTATTGTTATCCCCTGCAGTTAAAGCGTATTTGAAAGACAAGCCCACCACTCTGCCTGTAAAACAGCTCAGGTGAGTGTGACATTCACGGTGCCAAGGCATCGCAATTGGCTGCATTGATTTGCGGCGAAATATTTCTGCAAATTGTTGTGATGCAATCATTCCATAGATGTACCGAGCAGATCAAAGGGTGGTTGTGTGCAACAGATAAAGAGTGTAAGTCGCATTTTGGAAAAGCCCGGCAGAAGCACTTAGTTTTGGAAGTTAGGAGACAAACCACGCATCAATGTTTAAATAGTCGCCATCCAACATATAAATTGCTCACTAAATCGATATATAAATAGGCTAAATTTTTCAGTAAATGTGAATAGTTATCGTGTAACGTGCTCTATAACTGTTTGCTATTAGTATCGGAAAGTATGATGGTTCTCCTGAGTTCTTTAAGGTCCTTTGCCAATCTACTGCCGAATGGATGCTGCATAACATGGTGTTGATCCTAGGGTTGTTTATCCAGGGGTATTCGTCCAGAATTGTTTGGGATATTCCTAGCCACTAATGTTTACTGTGGCCGAGAATCAAACTCAGGTCACTGAGATCATAATGCAGTCCACTAACCACTGTGCCATCATTTCTCCCAGGAAGACATGAAGCCGGGCACGATGCTAACTTTAACACCTCAGCCTGCGGCTCTCTTTTTTGTTAAAGGGTCCTCTCTAACAACACTTGCCCATAGATTATGTACAGGATAACGATGGGTCTTGAGTCTAAACTCATTGTGTGTGTGTGTTGTGCACGATTTAGGGCGAAGGTTGAGGAGCGGGTGAAACAGCTGACAGACGTGCTGGTGTTTGAACTGTCGCCCGACCGATCACTGAGGGGTGGCCCGAGGGCAACACGGCGCGCTGTCTGCCAGCTCATCCGCCTCGGCCAGTCAACTAAGGTCTCTGCCATTATGTCCCGCAGTTCACTTGCGCTATTCCATGCAATGAGGCAAAGCCATTCCCAAATGGAATGTCACACCGAGCAGTGCACCAGCCTGTGTCGGGGAATGGTCACGGCAGATTTCTCAGCAACTTCTAAGGTCGCTCGAATATTTTCCTATATCCTCACTCGGGGGTATGCCTTTCATATATATACTCTGCAAAGAGTATTTTTTCACGTGTAAATTAAACTTAAACATAAATGTTCAGATGTGGAATTGAACAAATGAACAAAAAATGTATTATAGTTTATCGTGCAGTTTTTTATGACTGGGCTGAGACATTCTACTTTTCTACACGTGAGAAACTAGTTTCATCAAGGGTGGCTGGCTGCATTCTAACCCAGGATCTCAGCGGTGGCGGCTCAAACCCTTTGAGCCACCCGCTCACCTCTACAAATCCTCGTAACAAACACCACCCCTGCGTCGTATTTGTCGTAAAAAAAAAAGTATTTTCTTTTCCCCCGGGGCCGCAGGCGTGCGAGCTCTTCCTAAAGAACCGCGAGGCTGCGGTGCACACGGCGACGCGGCAGCTGCGCATCGAGGGCTCCACACTGCTCTACATCAACAAGCTCTGTAACGTGTTCTTCACCAGCCTGCTGGACACGGCCCGCGAGTTCGAGCGGGATTTCGCTGCCGACTCCGGCTGCTACTCGTGTACGGCCACCACGTCGGCTGCCGCACCCGGTTTTTGCCGGCACAAACGGCTGCCCCCCCCACCCCCCCATTCCTCTCCTGCTGGGTTCCGCTCTGAGTTTTTAAATCTTTCTCTAAGTGCCTCCCGTTTTTTTCATTCTGTCGTCATGAAAGAGTGTTGTTAATATTGGTAGCGAGTTTGTCTTTTTGTTTGTTTGAAACCAAGAGGGGCACTGTCGCTGTCAAGGCACCCTTCCTCCCCTAACCCAGCTTAAATATACACTGCCAAGCTTGGTGGTGTTCATTCAGACGCTGTCTTTCCGACAGACCTGTTCTTCACCTGAGGACGGCTGCTTGCGTTGTGGCCGAAACGTCGTGAGAATTGTATTTTATTATGTTTTATTTTTGTTATTTCCCTTCTACATGACTTTACTGAAAGAACCAAGAAGGCTGTCGCAGTGGTTAGTGAAATGCTCTACGAACCCACTTCCCCGTGTTTGAGTCCAAAAATATACAGCATCATGGGACCTCCTTTGTCAGGACCAAAATATACGAATAGGTTTTTCCCCTTTTTTCTGGCAACAAAACTGTAACCTTTTCTACATTAACCACAATACTTGTGGTCAGAATGCAAAAAAACCACTCTGATAGTATATGCATTGTCCTTGAAACTTATTGGTCCACACCAGAGACAGCTTTCTTTTGAGCCTCGTTTCAAACGGTGTGAGACCACAAAATGGGTGGTGTTGTATTGTTTGTGGCAAAGGGTTTTGCTCTCTGTAATCTTCAAAAGGTCTGCATTACAAAAAGACTAAATTAAATATGCAAAGCTAGTGATACTCCATTTGTCATTTAAGTATGTTTTTTTCTTAAACCTAATTATTGTTGAAAGGTGCTGAGTGTCTAAGCTGAAAAACAAATGTAATTTTCTCGTTTCAGCTTTTGTGGTGTGGTCACGCTCTGCGATGAAGATGTTCGCTGGGGCGTTCTGCAAACAGGTGTTTGACAGCAAGGAGAGCCTCTCCACTGTAGCTGAGTGCGTGGCCGTGGCTAAGAGGCATTGCGAAAAGGTACGGAGAATAACGATGTTTCTAGAGATGCTCTCAGTGGCACAAAGGGCTGAGAATCTTGGATTGAAACCAGATAGCCACCTAAGAAACCCCTCCAGAGTTTGATTGCCTTGAAATCGATGCTATTGAAATTATGCACTCCCAGAAGGCTGTGTGGCTGTTGGGTTGTGAAAAAAATACTTACATTTTTTTCTCTGGAGACACTGATGTGTAAAGGAAACATTGTATGCTTATTTATTTTGTTATGATTAAACCAAGTTCCCAAGTATTGAGAGTTTAAGGTCTCAGCCAGAGTTACCGCAATATGGTCATACTCTACATTATACAATATAATGTCCACGATAATCATATTGTTCGTTTAAAAAAATATCACTATAAAGCACTAATTTTTTTCTTATTTCCTGACCAATTATTTGTGCAAGTGCAATAATTAAAATAAATATCTATCGCCAATTACATTTTTCATCGCAAAATGCCTTCTGGAGTAAATTACATCATAATGGTTATTATAACCTGATAATTGAATTATTAATTCTGCACATTCCTCCTGTAAGAAGCACACATTTAATTGAACACATGCGTTGTTGCGTGCGTTCCCTGTTGCGTGCAGCTCAGTGAGATTGGGCTGGATCTCACCTTCACACTGCAGTCTCTGCTGTTCAAGGACATGAAGGCTGCCCTTCAAAGCTACAAGGACATCATCATTGAGGCAACCAAGCACCGAAACTCTGTAAGGGGATTGCTGTGCGCCACTCTCAGCTTGCGTTGATTCTGCATCTCGGATAACAGCAAAAGAAAATTGTCTTCCTGAACAATAATTGGTTTTGTTGGTGCCCCCAGCAGAATGTATGTATGTTGAACTTCTTTTGCACCGTATGTAGCCAACTGTGCTAATTGGGCGTGCGGGGGAAGGACAACAAACTAAACAAAATGAGCAGTTCTGGAGAAATTCGTTTTCAATCCAGTGGCCTATTATTGGAAGGAAGAGCGTTCCAGACGGCCGCAGAAGCGCATATAAAAGTGTGCGATGCAGTGACCGCAAATATCAAAACACACCTATGGAGTTTAGCATCATCAATTATGCAATTTTTTCCATTGTAACGTGTTTAGTAGATATTTTTGTCTGCATTTTAAATCGCTCACCTAATCACCTGTTTTTCCAATAGTATAAAAACTTATTTGTAGAAAATTGGCTATTGGTTGTGATTTAGTTTATTAATTTTTTACACTGGGAGATCACACATTGTCTCCTTGATTGTTCCACCACCGTCAACAAATTGTGCATTTAATCAATAAAAAAATCCAATAGACCTTATTTCAAATTTATATTCTTGGTTCTTTCAAATTTGTGTACATTTAGTTTAATGGTTTTACTCTGCAAGTACTCATGTATTATTTCACGATTGATATATTTTTTTGTCTGTATTTCCAATATTGATTTGACCCATTGTCAAATAATTCATAACATGCGTCTCATTGTGCTTGCCATTACAGGCAGCCATTTTGAAAACAAATGTTTCCCGATTGCCTCCAGCACTGTAAGGAAGTAATTGAAAAAATCGATGATGGCTGATTTAGATTTTATTCTAACATTCCAAATTAACCTCTAATTACTAAACCATATCTGGCTGAAAACTTGCCTGGGCAGAATATCTCTGTGATAAAATTAGAAGAGCCAAACAGCCCATACAACAAAAATGGTCTTTACGTGCAACATATTTACAATGCGTTACATTTTTTTTTTCCTTTTTCACAGGAGGAAATGTGGAGGCAGATGAACTTGATGACTCCACAAGCCCTGCAGAAACTGAAGGATGAAATGATGTCCAGTGGAATCTCGAACTTCTCCCAGTACACAGGCCAAGACTGCTGGGTCAATCTCAGCTACACTATCGTGGCGTTCACCAAACAGCTGCTGTCTTTCTTGGAGGACGGACTCAAACTCTACATGGCCGAAGTACGGACGCAGTGCAAACGGCGCAGCCACATTGCCGTCGGCCCCATTGCACTCGTATTTAGATGCAATTTATGTATTCCACACAGGCAGTTGTCAGTTTATTCTATAAATTTTTAGGTGTGTATTGAAGCATCAGTTAATTAAATACATTTCTACCTAATCGATCCTATTCTTATGCTCATAATACATCAAATTGCATTTGTAATAATGTAATCATGACTGTCAGCATATCTGAGATGATGAATATTTTTTCCATCTATGTGTATGACTTTATATCTCTCATCTAATGTTTTTCCCAGTTCAAATTGTGTTATCTTCATGTAATGTAAATAAAACATTACATGAGAATAAAACTCCCACAGCAGTGCACAAAACTGTCAGAAAACAACCTCAGATGATGACATCACCCAACTCTCTAAAACCACTTCAATAGACTTATTTAATCACAATAGTGGCACACCTATGACCTGTAGGGAAGGTTCATCATATTTGTCAGTTAAACTGAAATTGCAATTTTCAGCTGGAATAAGCCAAATTGTGTGAAACACGACATTTTATGATGGGGTTTCTTTTTGTATGCAGTCATTATTTATTGGGTGGGCTGAGACTCGGTATACTTGAGAAACCTGGCTTAGAACATCAACCTTACAACACTCACTTTGATCATGCGCGATTGCCCATATTTGAAACCAGTCTCTCAGTAGTAGCAGTTTAGTGCTCCATGACATTGCGTTACCCCTCTTGAGCCAGCCGCCCACCCCAGGGTTTAACTTTGCAAACCGCCGTCCTCTTTGTGTTGCAGCTGCACATGGTCCTGGTGGATGGTCTGATCGAGATCATCCTGGTGGCCGTGCAGCATGTGGACTACAGCCTGCGCTGCGAGCAGGACCCCGAGAAGAAGAAGTTCATTCGGCACAACGCCTCCTTCCTCCTGGAGACGATCCTACCTCGCATCGAGCACCGTTTTGAGGTGAGCGCTGCGTACGATTGCTCGCGAGGTACGCGCTGGAAAAGTTGAATCTGCTTGTGTTGTGTGAATGCAGTGGCGTGGCTTAGTCCTGTGTACCCCATTCATGTGCTGGCGGACACTTATTTCACTGCAGAAAGTGCCTAAATTGGCATGCAGCAGTTGCGAGTATCCATTTTCAGCGCTTTTGTCAATCCACTGCTGGATGAGGGCATCACGAGCAATGCGGGTCGTGAGGGTTATTTTACCGTACGTCAATGTTGGTCACTGCCGGTTAGTAAAGGGCAGCTCGGGACTGATTCAGATATCGCTCAGCACTGATGATAGCCATCGCCAGGTGTCAAACTCGGGTCACTGCTTTCCGAACGCAGCGCACTAATAATTGTGCCACCCCTTCAGCCGTGACGATGCACTTAAACGTATGTAATATTAACATAAAGGGGTTTGCACTGATACATAGCACTCGCTGTAGCTTGATGTCTGCAGGAGTTCTTGCACAAATTAATCGATCAAGTATGAGTACATTCTCCCTGTCTGAGCTGAAACCGAACCCGGATAGCCTAGCGGTGTTGATCAGCATTTTAATACGTGGAGTTCTAGTTCCATGGAGTGCCAGTAATTGGGGTATCGTTCGTTTTTTGCCAGTCATCCTTGCTCAGCTACTCCTGAAGGGACACACAGGCCGAGTGTGTGTGATAAGTGTGTGCGCGCATCAAGTGTTGATGTGTTGAGTGCATCGTGAAGCAGAACATCTGTTTCATCAAGATTTGTATGCATTGTATTGGCTTTGGATTTGTGTTCCAAGGCGATAAATCAATGAAATGCCGATTTAAACGTTTAAACCCGCAGGTATCCAAGAAAGATGTTCGTGAATTGTCAACAACAAATAACGTTTTCTTTGGATCTTTTGGTAAAGTCACGTAGATAGGTTCAAAGAAAATAGCGAAAACTACGACGTTTCGATCGCTACACAAGCGGTCGTCCTCCTGATGACGACCGCTTATCTACGTGACTTTACCGAAAGACCCAAAGAATATGAATTCCTTCAGTCACGAAAGCTTTAAGTCAAGAAATAACGTTTTGGTTATATTTATTGTAACCTGGTGGCATTTATATTTTATATTGCAATGCATCGCAACGCATCGCAACATTTGGCCTTCACAATTGAAAGTTTGTTTTTTAAACATGCATGAAATAACGGTAAACCTTTTGAAAATCTGTTTAAATTGTATCAATGATGTTTGAAAAATTATTATCAAAGCCTTCCTCATCTTAATTATTGGAGAAAAACAAATAGTCTGCCATGCTGGGCTGTTTGTGTTATTTTCAAAGAAAAAATCTCCACCACAATTAAACTCTTAATTATGCCGTCAGCATCACGTCACCAGATAGACATTTCCATGTGGTTGTGGTCCTTATCGTTGTAATCTTGCAAAATGCTTTGAGGTTGTAATTGTCATGATAAGGCACGATATATAATGCATTTAAATTGAATTATGAAATGGAATTTCCAGCCAAATCTGGCCTACAGTCGGCTATAAACTAAACTAAACTTTTTTATTTTACCACGAAAGGCCCACTGAGCTATGTAGCTCTTTTTCAGAAGTGACCTTGGCCACAAAATGATAGCTCAACGAAGTGGCTTATGTGGACATTTATAGCAGCCAAATACTCCAGATGCATGTTTCTGAAATGTGAAGAGAAAAACCGGAGGGATCCGTATGATCCTCCACTGCTGCTTGAAGCTTGCACCCAGGTCGGGCTGCGATAGCCACCGAATCGTTGACGTTGCTCCCCACGACGCACCTCTCCCACCAGGAAGGGGCCAGGAAGCCAGCTCGTCAGCTGGCCGAACTCAGGAAGGATATGACCAAGGCCGGCTCAAAGCCCCGTGTTAACCCAGAGAGCCTCAACTCTCTCGTGTGACCAGTAAGGTGCCGAGGAGTGGTGGTTGTGCGTTGTCCTCACTTTACTGATGTACTCGTTTTCCTGGTGGAGGGAAATCTCGTCTACTATGTGCGCTCTTGGTGGCGGGTGCTTTTTCTTTATCATCCAATGGCTGCAAATAATTGTGTACTTGGCGAAACTAACTGAAATTGCTGCCGTGATCTTGCAGTCCCAGAATTCCACGTGGGTCATGGGATGTGTTAGAATACGTTTCTTGTGGACAGTTTTGGGAAGGAGGCATATTGCCTGGCTTTTTCATTTGTGTTAATTTATTTGTATTACATTTAACATTTGGGTTATGCCAAGTATAAAACTACGTTTTAAAATTCAAAAACCAAATTTCTGCACCCCCAAACCTTTTCTGACAAAACCTGAACAATAAAATTTACTAAAGCCCCACAAACATCGTATCTGGAGGTTATCGATGCTAAATACAGATATACAACAATTTCAGGTACCTTTACTGACGAGTGTGACGCGAAAGCCAATAAAAAGCGTCCTCTGCCGGATACTCGTACGTACATATTTGTATGTGTTACTGAGATCAGTGATGGTTTGTACACCTGGTTTTTCTACTGTACCTTTATTCAGCAAAGGCGTTGTTAGCAATGATCATCGTTACAAAAAGGAAATACGGCCATTGAGTATATAAGGAAATTAAGTTAGAGGATTCATGTGTATGAAATATATTAGTGTTAAATAAACAAATACAATGCATTATTGTGTCATTGTAAAATGTGTTGGTCTTTGAATTAACTTTTCAGAATTATTTAAAGGTTCGCTATTATGTTGTGGATCAATGGTTATTATCAACAAAACTTTTAGTGCTTACCCTGTAAGTTGTAAACACTACCAGTGTGTAAGTTTAAACAATGAACTTAATCTGCCGTTACACATTTCCTGCTGTAATTCTGTTATATTATTAATGCTGAAGGCTGTGAGTTTAAATCTTGGTTGGGGGTTTGACTGATCCCATCATCCTGCTGGGATTAATAAAATAAGTACCACTTTATAGAAAACTCATCAATGGTTGTCCTATGAATAGACCTGCCCCCTGCCATAGGAATGGGGAATTTACATTACTGATGACGGGCACTCGTACCTCAGTTCTCATTTGAGCAGAAAATCACTTTGACTTTAGAATTACAACCTAAACCTGAGCGCAAGAATTCACGAAGCGCAGGAAAAAAAAAGGAGGCGAAATATTTAATTCGAATGGTGCGGCGACGGTTGTCCACGTGTTAGCGATGACTGGCAAGTCTCTCAATGAAGAGGGATTTGCTGAGCCGCCCTGTCCACAAACAAGCGGCCGCTTGCGGGGCGACGCGCTGAGTGGCACTCCCGCACGGACAGCTCGTGCAAAGCCGGGCTTTTACCGCTAACGAGGGCCTCGTTGGTGTCCCCTCTTCACGTCGAGTGTGTTGACACACGCGCTCCAGTGCAGGCAGCCCCCATGATGGCGCTCGCCTCTTCAGGGAGGGGTGGGGGGGGTGATCGTCTCGTTGATACGCTCCCTCTGAAATGTAGCGGACCTATTTTTATTCGGCTTGTGTTCTATTGTATGGCGATTGAGTTTCGGAGAGCGAAAGAAAGAAACTATAACGATTGAGTGATTTTCGTGCACCTTTTGTGTGAATGTAATTGGATTATTTTAGCTAAGTAGGATTACTTTATGTTACATGTATAATTTGTTGACGTGCATTATGCACATGGTTGCACTTTGTACGTATTTATTGATACAGACCTGTACTGTATTGAATTAATGTTATTTTATTGGACACATATTTCTAAGATAATGTAGCCAACCCTTTTGACCACCATTGATATATTTACCAGGAATGAATAATTGTGCCTAATAACATAATAATTGTAACCAATGTTCTTGAATGCCTGAAAGTACTCGGTATGGGTACCAAATAATACAAAATGGGCCGAGGTAATTAAATCTTTTATTTCTGGGACACGATTTTTTCCAGGGGTCTACTTAACTCCGCGACTGGGGTACCAATCAATCCGAAATCAGTGCTACTCCGCAATGTCGAAACGCAGCGAGGACGATTGCGCTTAAACCCTGAATGCTCGTATGCACCGTGGTGGTGCATCGTGTACAGCTTGTCGAGATGAGTCGATTGCCGCATCGCTGACCATCAACAGACTAAAACTTACTGCATCACGGACATTATGCGAGAGCCGGGGTGCTATGGCACCCTGGGGTACCGCCATAAGGTTCAATTGTAGGGTTGTCTTGTTGGTAGTATGCCAGTCAGTCTGTTCTCTTGGTGCATATGATATTTACACAATCAAATGTGTATGCAACCAAATGTGTACACAAACAGCAGTGTGTTCCTGACTTCGTTTTTTTGCATGCCTATGTGTCACCTAAGTATGAATCTGTTGTATGCAGCAGACATACATCTTACAGGGGTTTGATTGTTTTGGTCAAATTGTAAAGACGTAAAACAGTAAATACATTTTACAGAAAATGTATAATTTTTCTGTAAATATAATGCTGTTTTAATCTTTAACAAATTGGCCTTTCATCCTAAATTAATTATACTAATACCCTGATTAATTCCGTCAACTAATTTATGTCCTCTAATGTTTACTGTGCATGTTTTTGTTTTACTAATACCCACTCATTTTTTTCCATCCAGGTCACTAACACTCACAATTTTCACTCGGACACGTTTTCTTACAGGGCCTGTGCTGAAACTGTACCACATTTTTTATATTTATGAGACTTTTATACTGTAGGGCCAGTTAACTTTGAAGCTGGAACCAGACCTCACCATTCTCGTAACACTAATGCAAGACAACACCTGACCATAGTTTTTTTCAGAATCCTCATGAATGTTCCAGAGTCAACAGAGGACTTGTGCGAGGCACTTAACACTGCAGTAATTTTGCTAAATACAATAATGTAAATTTACAGCCCAACATAAATCTACTCCCAGGTGAATACAACAATCGCCACGCCATGTCCATCACCAGGGCTGTTTGGCCAAACTTCACCACGCTGGTCAGTGCTTGTTTGTGAAGCGGAGGTGTAGGACCAGTTCAGATATCACGCACCACCAATGTTAGCCGTGACCGGGAATAGAACTCAGGCCACCACTCCCTTTATTGGCTAACTAAAGTGAGCAATAATTCTGAGTAACAAAAAGTTAGAGGGAAGGGTCTCCATTTTAAATCTAGAAGAGCATTTCATTCCATCAACCATGGTACTTTTGAGACGAATGTTAACCAACAGCGCTTGTTTAAACGAGGCCAAATCCTGGAGCTGTTTAGCTGTGCGTCCCGGGCTGTCTCACATGAGTTGGAAGCGTCGTTAATGAGAAACTCGTTGTTAAAGCTGCAGTCAGTTATGTCGCTAGGGAACACCTGTAATGTCTTAATGACCTAACGTTGTGCATTTTTATTTGGGATGACTGCAGCGATACCATTAGAGTGCTTCGGTGGCACATAAACCATGACTTAAAATTGCTTGGTTTTTTTCTCAAAACGTCGCTTCAAATGGCAGCCTGGGACGCGTGACTTAAGCGTGAATATTCAAGATAACGCTTTTGCTGTAAGGGGGGAAGGTGGTCTTCCTTTAAACAAGTGCTGCTGTGTAAAACATTGGTTTAGAAGGCCAATTTATTGATGAGCTTGGACGTCTAACTTGTTCTCTCTTGCTTCCTGTCAACAGGAGACAGTGGGGCTTCCAGCCAAGCAGCTGCTGGAGCTGCACAAGGAAATGTTGAAGCTCCCGTCCTTCCAGAACGTCAACCCAAGTAGCACAACGTCGGATGTGTGAGGAACTCGCCGGCTGATGCCATTAGGTGGTTGAAGGAGCTGTTTGGTTGCTGTAATTCTTAACTCCAGTTCATCCTGCCCACTGTTCCAGTTATCTGCATTTGCTCAGCAACAGTCGTGTAATGTTACACTTTACTTTGGATACTCGGGACCTGTAAGAGCATAACTCTGGTCTGGAGTTTTGTAGTTCCTGAAGTACTGGAAATTCAGAAATGCTACATTTATTTATCGCATGCCCAAGAAATTGAAATGTGCACTTGTAGTCACCCGAGCAGGAGCAGTGTGACCTGCTTTGGTTCAACACTGATAGGTTTTGGGAACCTAGCCATGGGTCTAAACAAAACATAGAAAATACATGTTTGCGATAGAAATCAAATGCTGACGTAGAGAGGTTATTCTAAGAGTTTCACTTCTTGTCATCTCTCCCAATCATTTTTTTCTGCGTTTTATGCTGACCAATTCAGTATAAATGTGTATTAGTATTAAGCTGTATTATACATCATTTGAGCATATTGATTGGTAAACATTGAACGTTGGGCTGAACATCCACCAATTGTTTCTTCCTTTTCATGCTTGTGTATTTTTAGCCACGTTAGTTTGCAAGTATATCCCAATCACAAATGCTAGTTTCAACATCACCTTCGTTACCATCTCTCGAGCATGGCCATGTGTACATTTGTTTCCCATTGGCCACAATGGATAAATGATGAATGGTATGCAATTCCCACTCTGTCTGTTTGCCTTGTCCAAACATTTGGTGTGCACTCTCTGGTAGCCACTCTTTCTGTTGCTTTCGGAGTGGCAGGTGACAGGCTATGATCGCTGATATTTTCCATTCACGCCCTCAAAAAATAAACTAGTGTTCGTGGAAGTGATGTTTTATCGCGTTTTCTGTACTGCTCTTGCCCGGTCTGCTTTTGGCTCTCACGTTCTAAGAGGAATGACAGAAGAAAGCTTTTGAAAAGAGTGTCGTATGATATTGGTATGTGCTGACGCTTTTCAGATTCATCAAAAATATGAAAATGGTGCCTTGAGTACGAAATTTTGAACGATCCAAATTACGTATTATTGGGATTGCTTCAAAAATTGGAAGTGACAATAATAGCGTTACTGTACTTTCGCTCCCTGCCAAAAGTGTTGTCATGTTGCACAAGAACATTTGACATTGGTAGATAATGTAAACGATCAAAAAATCTGAAAACATCCCAAAATTGCCATTTATAATTTGAAATAAAAAAACACGCAAGCACTTTAAATTCGAAAAGTGGGCCGTTTTATAATATACAGCACCTCCAATTAGCACGGTGAGCTACGTGCGGTGGGAATAAGTTCAACATACATGGTTCACTCAAGTTACATTTCACGTTGCTTCAACACTCACGCTCATTGTATTCTTCACGCAAATGTCATGATTGGAAAATTATACGGAAACGTTCTTGCCATTTCATGCTTGATGTCCCATGTGTTGCACTGACTTTAACAATTACATTACAGGTTTCGTAGAACTGTGCTTGTATATTGTGTGTAAACTTCCAATACATCATGTAATGTAGTTGCACTGATATGTCTTAACATTTTTATGAGTTCTGCACACGCAAATTATAACCTAAGTTAAAACTGAAAATGAACACGTGTAATTTGTTATTGCTAAATAAACATGTAAACCACTGATTGTGACTGCCTGTCATGTGATGAGCTTAATGACTGCATTTCAATCTTAAGTTCCTTGGAATTGCTTTACATGCAAAAAAAAATAACACTTTAAATATTGTATGTTTTTAAATCCTAAAGGCAAACTCAAGACTGCTTTAAACATTTACAGCTTCATTCATGGACAGTTGTCACTGTTGTGTGTTTTTATGGATGCTGGTAATATTGCAATATTTAAATAAATATATCTGCATTACAGCTGACATTGTAGTACACCGGATAATTTACATGGAGTGACTGCCAATATCTGATAATTCCAGCAGCATGTATTTAACAAGCATGGCTGCGGATGAGCTTTAGAAGGTTGAAACCATTTCAGAATATGCTTAAATACTGCTTGATAATATTGGTCTGGAAATCCAATAAATTGACTGATGGACTGTAACACATGTTTCTATACACGTGGACACACCACAGCTCCACGAATGTATTATTTCGTAACAGCGATGTTGAAGAGCAAATGGACAGAGGGCTGCAGTGCAGGATGCTGCTTGACGAAGGGGTGCTTGACGGATCAATACAGGGCCCTTGATATTTAAGGATAGTTGGTGGGGTCGGCTGCACCGGTGACGTTGCAGCCGCCCACGTCTAAAACTCGACAAGCCGGCAGATCGCGAATGCTCTATGACAAGACGCGGCTCGTGACTGCTATCGTCCCCGTGAGTGTTACGCTTTGAATTCTGACATTTGTGTGCCGTGCGCTGTGGTCTGATACGATGTGTTTTTGCGTCGTCTTCATAATCGTGGTTGCATTGCGAATTAATTGCACGTCAATATTTTACAGCCGTGATTCACGTGTCGTAAAGATGTTAACATTTACGTAATGTTCCGTTTTTAATGGCAAATGTCAATGCGCCTTTAACCAACCATCGTGCTACATATACCGTCTTCACGAGATGCACTCGTATCGTCTCGGTCATCAAAAAATATGACCTGTAAAACTTAAAAGTGCGTTCGGCGGGTTACATTTAATTCGTGTTAAATGCAAAGTTACGCCGCAGAAATATTGAACATGACTACGATCGTTTTTTGACGTACAGTTACATTGCAGTCACTTGTTTTAAATTACATTTAATTCGTGTTAAATGCAAAGTTACGCCACAAATATTGAACATGGCTACGATCGTTTTTTGACGTACAGTTACATTGCAGTCACTTGTTTTAAATTGCTAATCATTGATTTTAATTAGAAAATGACAGCGAGGTTTTGTGTTACTTTAACTGAGGTTCGTGTACAACTCCTTGCTAATTCACTGCTGGAAGTGAATGCAGTAATATGAACGTAGATATATGCATAAGCTTTGTAACCCCAAGACAATGTTACAATATTGGCTTATCCTGCAATCATACGCTGTACGTGCGTACAGTTGTATGCGGTATATTACTTTCTGCCGTTCACCCTAAGCCTAATAACCTGATGCACCTCGCTTTTTTGTAAAAAAAAAACCAGGCATTTAGATATTTTTATCTTATTTTGCTGCTATAAAGTTCCACATGATAAGCCACTTTTTTTTTGCTTTCATTTGTGGCCAGGTCGATTCTGAAGAATACGTTAATACGTCAGTGGGCTTTACCTGGTAAGATAAAACATAGTTAAGTTTTATTTGTATATTGTTTTAAGTGATTTTTTTTACCTTTACTATACTTTACACTCCTATCGGGTTTTTGTATTGTTTATTGCAGCGCTCTGACCTGCCCCTACTGGAAATCAGTGGGGGGAAAGAGCTTTATAGCTCATCGGATTCCTCCAGTATAAATGCATATTCTGAATCTGATTGTGCAAACAACTTCCTGCGATGCTGTCGCGCACATCGCACGTTTAAGGCGTGTGTTTGTGCGTGAAAACTGACGCATTCGATGTCTCCACGGTTCCAGTGTTGTCTCTGTGTCGAGTAGGAGACTAGAACCACCATGCTGTCCAAACTCATCATCCTCGTCCTGCTGATCACCTCGGGGTCTGCTGCCCCGAGAAAGGGAATCAATGGTGAGTGAGGATGAGATGAAACGCACTACTTCACCCTCGCGTCTGTGCTCAGAATGCCAGAGCGTCGTTGATGGGCTGATTGAACAATTTTCATCAAACTCTTTGGTTCTTTCGGTAAAGTCACGTAAGTGACATTTTTTTTTAAATCACGACGTTTCGACTGCAACACAAGCAACCACAGCAATATTTTTTTGGTTTTACTGAAGTAGAAGAGATGCCGGAGCCAAGGAGGTTATATAAGTCAGAAGTCCTTGCTGTCATGAAAACTTCAAATCTAGAATGAATTTTCATCAAACCCCAGTAGACAAATCTATTGAAACCGGACATCTCTATTCGTCGTCGTTTGTTACTTGAAATTGTGTCTTGCACATATACAAGCCAAGTCCTGAAACACGAATGGAATTGAGAAGCACAATTGCACAGAGCAGTAGCACAGGAAACACATGAACCGAGAATCTCAAAAATCAATGGATTACATACAGTTTAACACGTAGGCTTTCGCAACCAATATCCATAATACAGGCGTTTTTTGGGTTAGATCGAGTAAATATATAAATATGTCGTTAAACCCGCCACCACCCGACACAGCCAATTAGTAAGGTTTGTCACGTAAATAGAACGTGCCAATTCGTAACTAGTACAGCACACCGGTGTGTTGGAGAGCAAAGCCACGACATTTACAATCTGAGTACGACGTTTCACCAGTAATTACAACCGGTATCATCAGGCGACAGCCAGATTTGTGGAGAAATCCTGTTTCATTCCAGAAATAGAGGCATAGATGTGATGACGTCATGGGTGAGCCCTTCTTGTACGAAGTGGGGGGGATATTAATGAATGCATGTAAATTACAATGGGTATCCATTGTAATTAATATGCATTCATTATAGATATGCATTGTAATTACTGATGAAAAGTCATACTCGGATTGTAAATGTTGTGGATTTGCTCTCCAACACACCGGTGTGCTGTACTAGTAACGAATTGCCATGTTCTGTTTACGTGACAACCCTTACCAGTTGGCTGTGTCGGCTGGTGGCGGGTTTAACGACACATTTATATATTTACGCGATCTTACCGAAAAAAACCTGAATTGTGGCTTGCATAGAGGCGCGCATGCCTTGAGCCAGCACTTGGGAGGCGAGGGTTGGTGAATCACACAAACATTGTGACGCTCTAAAACCCACTCGGCTTCGTAGTGGCCAGGTAGTGGCAGTATAGCAAGTGGATTAAACACATCTGTGTTTTTACGTGCTATCCCCCTCGCATGCATGCCTTTTCTCCTGGGTAATCAAGTTTTCTCCCAAAATTCCAAATGCTCATTAAATCTGAGTGGTTTAACATCCCAAGGCCAACACCTCCTCAACGAGTCTTGAGGCTCGGTCGAGGCTTTCCAGGCTAAAGAAAGGGGACAATATTACATTCCACTGGAGAAATTTGTGCATTCAAATCCCAGTCAGGAGACAAATCGGCCCATTATTATTATCATCATCATCATTATCGTCCCTTTGGCAGTGATAATGCGAGTACCGCTTGTGGTGGTAGCGCTGAAGAGAAATTGGAATCTTCACCAATAGCTCAGGGACTGCCAATGAACAGGCTTTTCCCGGTAAGCGGAGGGCCTCGTTATTATTTCATGCTAGAATGTTTGCACGTTACGCGGTTGGCTAGCTTGCCCAGCTATGTGCGGTCGGGAAACCGCATGATAAGTACAGCACTTGTTAAGTATGTGCTTACTGGGATGTATTCACAATACACAGAGGTATACAACATTCAAAATGAAAATTGGGTTGTTATTTTTTTTAGCAAGTGCCATGTGACATTTCCCCGGCGTGCAGCACAGAGCCAATTACAGAGTGTCGGGGAAGTAAAATGTGAATTCCATCGCCACCTTTGCATTACACGCGACGCCACCACCAGTACACGCGTTTATTTCTTTCTTCTTATACCGACCCACTTACTCGCGAGGCATTATTTGAGTCGTTTCATTAAACAGTTGTTGATATCTCGGTGCTTATGTATTTAAGGCCCTTTGTCAATCCGCTGCTGAATGAAGGCCCCTCCCCATGCCGTGGCCATCGTGCGGGGTGTTTTTGATCACACTGCGCCACGCTGGTCAGTGTGAAATGGTCACACGACATCCATGACCCTGCACATGGCATGGGGGAGCCTTAATAGTGTCTTGAAAATGATGACAATATACATCAGTATTTAATTTAATTTATTATTTTCTCTTTATACGTGACTTTACCGAAAGAACCAAAGAGTAATTCCTGCAGTCACGAAAGCTCCAAATTAAGTAATATACATCAGCCTATGCAGATATATATCAGCGCAAGCCTCCTGTAAACCATGTGACTTCTGTGAGTCCCCCCCTACTCCGACTGAATCCCTCCCCTCTCCCCTGCCCCCTCAGAAAACAGACGCTGCTCCGTGCAGCTCACTTTTGCTCACTCCTTACCTCTCTTTTCCTCTCTTCCCTCTTCTCTCATCATCACCCTCTCATCCCTGACAGCTTGGCCCGGTCATTCTATCTGTCCTTGCTGCCCAGTGCATCATTATTTGGCTCCTATAAATTTCAACATGGTAAGCCACTTTGTTGAGCTATCGTTTGTGGCCATGTCACTTCTGAAAAAGAGCAATATAGCTCGGTGAGCCTTGCCTGGTAAAATAAAAACTAGTTTAATTGTATTTTTTACTTTACATTTTTCGTGTGATTTTCTTACCTTTTATATACTTTGTGTTGTTGGATTGTTTGTTGTAACTTTTTGACCCACCCCTACTGGACATCTGTGGAAAATAGCTTTATAGCTCATCAGATTCTTCCAGTATAAATTAATATGCTGGTTCTCAACCGCGCTCTCTTTGTTTGTCTTGGGGACTTCCGCCCCAGCTTCCCATTCCTGCTCAACTTGCCCCTCTTTCTGCTGCCCTTTTGTGCAACAGTTTCTACTCCCCTGAACGTGTTGCGCCACGGGTCAAGACTTTTATTATGACTGTATTCAAACAAAACCCCAAAACCCTGGCCTGGACCTGAAAATACAAAATATGCACTGGACCTTCAGAGCAGGATTAGAGCAGGATTAAATATGAAAGACAAGATTGCACTGTAGTTATAAAGTGCATTTCGTGATGATAATGATTTATGCAGAAGTGCTTTCAAGAATTTAGTTTCAACAAGGACAAATTGGGATATATGGTCACTTTATGAAAAACAAAAATTGGAGTGACCAAATTGCCCAGAGATGAACCCACGCATCCGAGCGGCTGACACTCAAATACCGCATGGATAGGTCTTCAACAACCTACCTGCTGCACTGCTTCGTGCATGAACCTCATTGCCATGCAGCTGAGCGTCTCGCATGGAATCACACTGGTCCTACTTTTGCACGATTTATCAACCCCCGCCCCCCCCACCTTCAAGTCACTCCAAGATTGCAAGCTTTATAATATCACCACTGCACCCATGGTGAGTCGTAAAAAATCCATTTGCTTTCTATGCCTCCTCGGAGGCAGTGGCACGCGGGTACACGTCGAGTGCACGTGCGCTGTGTGTGTGTGCGCGCTATGTGTGTGTGCGCGCTGTGTGTGTGCGCTGTGTGTGTGTGCGCTGTGTGTGTGTGTGTGCGCGTGCATGCACATCGGGGAGTAGCGGCGCAGTGGTTCACGCGCCGCGTTACAAATCTGGCCACCTGAGTTTTATTCCCACTCCTGGCCGGCATCGGTGGCGAATAACTTAACCGGTCCTGCGCCTGAAATGAGTATCCGTTGTGGGGTGGGTAAACATCAGCACGCGAGAGACGTGGGTTTTCCGGCCACACCACCGTGCCGGCGTTCATAGGTTCTCGCTAACAGCAATTGCCCCAACAGCCTGCGTAAGGCAACACGGGGTGGGTGTGCAGGGTGGTGGGGGCATCTTCACCTCTGCGCGTGTGCATGGGTCGGCGCCCGTTGTCTGCAGACTGCCCGTGCAATGCGCAGCAGCCGCAGCCATGCCTGCGGCTGATGCGCAAGTTCGGCAGCTGCTTATCCGGCGGCGTCTCTCGCGGGCTGGACGGCCTCCTGGCCGTGCGCACCATGCTGTCTGGCGGCACCGCCTCGGCCGACCCCTCCCTGCTGGGCCAGAGCAGTCGCCTGTGCAACGGTGAGCAGGGCTCTCAAGAGTTGGCTAAACTTGGGGGCGCCACGGTGGCGAGATGTTAACTACCTCGCGCGGTGTACAGGAAGTCGTGGGTTCAATCACGACGCTGATGCGTGCTGTATATTTGGTCGTGTGGGTTTTTCTCTGGGTCCTCCGGATTTTCCGTCCACGTTTAAAAACATGCAATTAGAGTGCTTGGCTGCTATAAATGTCCCAACAGGGTTCTCAGTGTTAGCTAAACTTGGGGAGCCACTGTGGAAAAATGTTAATTACCTTGCCCTGTGTACAGGAGGTCGTGGGTTCGATCTGGACCCTGACACTTCATTGAGCTATCATTTGTGATAGCTTCTGAAAAAGAGCTATATAGCTCAGTGGGCCTTACTTGGTTAAATTTAAATAGAAATATAATACAAATAGAACAGAAACTTATGATGACACTTTCGTTCATATTTAATCGATCATTTCAACTTTATTTAACATAGCGCCCTTCGCAATTAAATCATCACAGCGCTTAGCGTGGCACACGAAAGAGTGAACAAAAAACAAATTTCCACGATTCAAAATATAAATCAAATAGATTTAGAAAAGATACATATTTAGCCTAACCACCTTCCTCGTCAGATGGTGTCCGTGGTGCACTGCACTTGAACACAATGTCGACCAGCGTGCGTCCATCGCGTAACGGAACATCTCCGAGTGCACCTGCTTTGCCTAGGGGGGACCCCCATTGGCACCTCGGGACTCCCGACTCGAGTACAGAGGCTTCCCTCGGTCACTGATGACTGTTTCACTGTCTCAGGCAAAGACAAAGATCCCCCGTATAGCCTTAACAGACTGTTGGGGCAAGTGTTGTTAGCGAGCATCTATAAAGGCCGGCACGGCATGCGAGGGGGTGGGTGGCCAACACCGTGCCCGGCCGCCTTTGCCTCTCCAGTGGTGATGTTTACACATCGCACCAGGTACTAATTTGAGGCTGAGTCGACCTAGGGGAGGGCCCAGCACCGGTTCAGATAATGGTCACTGGTGTTGGCCGTGAGCAGGAATCGAACCCAGGTCACCAGGTTCGTAGAGCAGCGCGCTAACCGCTACATTACCGCTCCCCACTGTCTCAGGCACACACACGCACGTGTTCTTGCAACATCTTTAAAACTGTCCCCGTGTTGATGCTTGCAAGTCGCTCGCTTTGCTCCACAGACAAGGATGGACTGGCTGAATTATTGGCGCTGTTCCGAACTTCGTCACCATCTACCGACATACGTGAGTCTTTGATACAGCAAAGTGAGATGGGTCTTTTTTAAATCCTTTATATTAAGTTCACTTGCGCGCTTGCTTGCTTGCTTACGACCGTGCAAATCTTTCGGTCGTTTTTTAACCCACTTCCCGTGATTCAATCGAGCTGACATTTTCCACACAGACTCGTTGTGCGTGACAATTAATGTTCGTGAAAAAAATTTCCCAAAATTTTACACTTTTTAGGACTAAAATATTATATTTAATTACCAATTGCTTAATGCTGGCATGCAATCATCTGACCCATAGGTGGCAGCCATCTCAAGCCAGAGGACGAGAGGACTCTAGCCGCCACGCATATAAAGGATTTATAGTGAAAAACTTTGTTTTTACGGGTTCATTTTTCATTCGAATTGAACTCTCAACGTTTGCAGTCGCCATCGTGGACCTGCTCCTGACTACCTCCACGCCTTTCAGGCCTCACTCTCTACTCAGCTCAAATTGCCCTCCTCTTCATCAGCCAAGGTCCACCTCCGCTCTATGGGAGGTTTCTCCTTCTGCCTCCTGGTGGCCCAGCTCTTTGGACCTCTCTCTCTCTGTATCCCTGCTCACCTGCACCGCTGCAACAGTTCCCTTCTGCAGTCTTGTCTCGAGTCCTCCGTTCTTCTCCTCCAAACACAAATAAACGCCTCTCTTCGTGATACCACCTCTCAACCTCTAACCCCATCTGTAATCGTCGCCTCCGCTGCGAGCATGTGTCCTCCACTCTTATGCAGCATCTTGAGATGCTGTCGCTCTGAGACTCTGTGTGTTGTTTTAAATGTACGTTGCACTGCCAATTTTATTGATTGGGTTGCTCAGCTATCAATGGAAGCGCCCTAATACACTGGTCAAAATAGATCGATGAGCAACCTACGATTAGCACGGTTGGCTACATACGGTGAAAAAGACGTTCTACATACATTCGTAGAGCAGACATCTAATAACAATGGACAGCGCCGATATTTGTCGTAAGATGAGATGAACTTTCTATTCAGGATTCTATCAACGAGCAGTGCACTATCCAGTGTGACAGAATTGCCCTGCGAAAAAAAGATCACAAATCTGCATCTCAGATTACTTTTTTTTAATCCACTTAATCTGGATATCTCATACTATGCCATTAATTCAAATATGTATGGAGTGCGTTATAAGAATGGTATGAATACCAAATGTACTGCATTATTATTATTTTTAATCCCGGGGTATTCCCATGACTTTCTTCAGCGTGTCTCGACAAAGACATCTGCGCCCTGGAATGTGGTTCTTGTGGCAAGAGTCCATGTAAGTTTGCATTCACACTTCTGTGTGTTCATAACAGCCATAGTTGTACAAAGTTGTTTTTCATTAAAACGAATGAAGGTGTGATAGAGGTTCTACAAATATATATTTGCGCAGTGGAAATCCTGTAATCCTATTCGTCTGCTGCTCTGTCACTGTGTGTTTGCACCTTGGTTTGTTTCACATTGGAAGTAATTTAACAGCTACGAGTCTCGAACCTGATGTTTTCATTTTTTTCTCAGGCTCATGCGACACTGCATGTAACACACCATGTGACACCGCATGCGGAAACTGCTGCGGTGGCTCTTGCAGCGGACCCTGCTGCAATCCGTGTGACACGTCCAGTGGCGCACCATGTGACACCGCATGTGGCAACTGCTGCGGTGGCTCTTGCAGCGGACCCTGCTGCAATCCATGCGACACATCCAGTGGAGCACCATGTGATACCGCATGCAGCAACTGCTGCGGTGGCTCTTGCAGCGGTTCCTGCTGCAAGCCGTGTGACCCG
>CM025657.2:6427021-6444842 GCA_014621495.2 Entosphenus tridentatus
GCTGCACCCCAGCCCACGTTAACAGTTTTGCCTTTCATGGTTTGCGCACAATGTGTGAACACTTGATTTGCAAGTGGTTGCGGAAGGCAGGTGTGACCACGAAAACGCGGTCCAGCGAGGATTGGAGTTGAGACATTCCTGGCATGATCAGGCAAAGGGAAACCCCTGTAAGAAGTAGAACTCAAGGGTCTAGCGGGAACAGGAAAAACAGTCAAGGTTTCCAAAAAAAAACCCCAACCATCCGTGGAGGCAGTCAAAACGACATTTTAAACAGTACTCCAGTAACATGCTAAGCCCCATAGCACCAAACCGTGCTACAATCAAATTATAGTTTAAGCTATTAGTTCCATTATGTAAGCATTGGTTGTGAACTAAAAAAAAGCATACTTACAAAAACAAATTAAGTTAATTTTGTACAAATATTTTCTGACTAATGTAAAAAATGCATCCTAAACCGCAATTGTTCCTAATAAGCTCGAAGTAAATAAAATACAAAAAATAGACTATCTTTCTAACAAGCACACAATAAAGTTAAAACAAATAATGATCTTTAAACCAATGTTAAATATCGAACTACTTCGGCAAGAATATATTTATTCGTTTAACAGATGCATAGGCATTTCATGGAATGCTAAACACAAAACACTTCATCCAGAGACCCAAAGCTCTCAGATTCTGTTTTACTATCTGCCCGGCCCAAAAGCAAATGTCCCCACTTCATCAGTATTCAACACATTGGAAGACACAACTCTGTTAAATTAAACCCACTACCTAAATCTAATTGTAAGCCCGAGTGCAAGTTTTTAGAGCAACTCACTGCTAATTTATGTTTTTTGTCACTGTGATGAAGCTAATATTTTGCCCTTTGCTTTAGCAATGGTTATGGTGTCTTGCTGGTATTATGTCCAAGCCTTAAAGCTAGAATTGCAAACTGTTCTATGAAACCCAGCCAGTGAAGTTTGTACCACCCAAGACCAAATCGCCCAAAATGTGTCCAATCTCGTCAGATCTCAGAAACTAAACAAGTTTGATGCCGGATAGGCTTTGGATGGGCAACCACCTTGCATTCAAGGTGTTATAGGCTGCTGCGGAGCTGAATAATCGCCAGAGGGCAGCGCAGCATAAATGAGTGTTGGATTGTATTCGGATACACCCCTCGTCTTCCATCAGCTTGAGGTATGGTGAATTAACCCCAACAACCCGCATAGCATGGGAAGGCCACCATCCAGCAGTGGATTGACTAAATGTATGTGCACACGTTTTGTATTGGTTATGGTACTGTGTGCCATAGTGCAGTTCATTCAAGTTGGTCCCCCACCCTTATAAAAAAAAGTTAAATAGCTCACCGAGATTGTGCTGCTGTTGCTGCGCATGTATTCGAAATACTGTTTTGTCAACGGAATAGAAATCATTTTTCACAGTCTCCCTCCACAATCCAAAAATGCAGACAAATCGAACACAACACGAACAAACTGGTTGTGAAATATGTTGCATAAAATTTGAACGCGCAACATTTTGCGTCATTCTTACTTGGAAATCGTTTTACATACATGTAAATGGCAACTGTGAAGTTCCTGCGCCACGCTCAGAAGGTTGGGTTGAAGTAGAGGCGTTTGCGGAGGGTGTTGAGTGGACTGGAAGTCTGTTTGAAGACACCCTTGGCTTGGTACTCATCAGACAGCTTTTCATTCACCTGAAACGAACAGGAAAACAAGACACGATGACGTGCTTCCGCTCGATAAGACAGTTACTCAAAGACAGACGTCATCATGGGAGGTGCACCCTGATAAATCTTTATGACATTGGGCCAACCTTTGGCCAAGATTAGCCCAATGATTCCAACCATATGCCATCGTCGGCTCAAATTCGCACGTTTAACGGCGAGGTCCGTTTCGTTACACGATATATCGTAGACCGATATCATACACCGGTTTCTAGTGGATGTCTTCCTGCCATTTCAGTTTGTCCGTGCGAGTTACGTGCTATCGTGTAATGGTGTACCTCGTTCGTCACACAAAGTTCGTGTGATTTACTGCCTCACCAATTCTCAACGTATTTTTGTTCTGGTACTGTGAATGGTTTTTCATTTTAATGATTGGCCAATTTCCTTCTTGAGTATTTTGCATGTGGGAAGACCTTTGACTACCCTGAGAAAACCCATCACACATACGATGCGACAACACTTGAAAAATAGAATTACTGCAGATAGGTCCAGCAACCGAATTTGCTGTACTGCCATCTCTTAATTATCCATTGCTCAGCCAAGTGGGTTTGGGAATTCTGGATTGCAAGCGTGCGCCACCACGGTCGGTACAGCAACCCATCGTAAATTTCAAGGTGGCAAAGGTGCAGCCATGCAATTTCTTTCTCACGACACTGCTGGCTGAAAGGCCTCCACTAGCCCCACGGACGGGAGGGTAATTTGGCCTACTCTTCCACACTGGTCACCGCACGCGACCTGCCGATCGACTAACCGCGGTATATGCATTTATACTGCTGGACAGAGAGCGTTTAAAATAATGCTGAGCAAATTAACTTATTGTGGTATCCTTACCAGTGTGATCATGGAAATAAGGTCTTCGTTGACTGCGTGCTTCTTAAACACCTCCAGCATCACCTGGATGAACCAGGATCCCTGATTGCGGTCCCTCCACGACACAAACCCTGCAACACATTGACGGTACGGGTCAGCAAAGGTCTCCGATGTTTGTATACTTTTGGCGATCCAGGCCACTCTTGCACATGAGACTATTCAGGTCTCTTGGGTTCGGATTATGTAAAGTTTTACCCAGGTGGTAATAATAATCACATTTAAAGCACTGCTTCTTAAATACCTTACAGTAACGAATATACTTCAAATATCTTCCACACAAGATTCATGGTCATCATCAGCCATTGTTTATCCACTGCTGGATGAAGGCCTCCCCACACCATCCAATGGTTATATAACCCCCATGACCTGCAGTGTCAAGGCCCTTATCCAAAAATGGATTGACACACAAAGCCTTAGACATTTACAAGGGAAGGAACATGCCAAAAATACATCCACTGTGGAGATGGAGCAAATAAATCAGCTGGTGTGCATATGCCAAGTGGATTGTTAAATCGCAAGGCCATGGCAGATTTCTCAATTGGCTTTATCATGGGTTTGCAAAAAGGGGATCCCTCTCCAATTGCCACAGCTGGGTGAATCCATGAGTAATTGGGATGTTTTCTCAATTTTCGGAATGATACAATACATCTAAATAAATGTGGCCTACAGAAGATGCAAATATTTTATTAGTTCAGAATGATCCAACAGTATGACGCCAAAATAAATAACGTCACTTACACAGTCACTTCCTTGGATTTACTGACAAAAAGTTTTGTCATTTGGCATCTAGTGACATCACTGTTTTGCCAGCACAGGGGACACATTAAAATGTAACAATGTGAAGGATCTGAAAAAAGATCCAAAAATCATCCTTTGAAAATCCGAAATCTGAAAATCCCGAATCCGAAACTCATCCCAGATATATGCACCAACACAGCATGTGGCACGTGGAGACAACTTGGGAACGGGCCATCATCCAGTAGTGGACTGATCGTGCCTCATGACGACGCCGACGACGCCAACGCAACCACGGCGGTTACTCGCACGGCAGGCAGAAGGCAGCACGCCGTCCGTGCCAAGCACCTGGTAGGGAGGAGTACGCGACGAGCATGTCGCTCATGGACGGCAGGTGCGGGGTGGCGTCTGCCTCTTCCTGGCTCTGGTTGCGCGCCTGCTCAGAGTACACGGGCGACGCGTCAGGCTCGTCGTCCGGTTCATCGTCCAGCTCGGGCAGCTCCGACGGCATGGCGTCGGCAGACGTCGCGTTGCCGTTCACGTGATCCCCATTGTCGCCGCCGTCGCTCTCCTGCGGGCCCCGAGCCCCCCGGTCTTTCTCGTCTGCAGAGGGGAATGAGAGCAACGAACGCGTTGTTAATACGCACCTATATGGTGGCTAGGAGATGTTAACTCCCTCTCCTGGTATGCAGGAGGCCGTGGGTTCGATCCCGACCCTGATGCCTGTATATTTGGAGTTTGCGTATTCTCCCCGTGGTCGCGTTAATTTTTCATCGGGTCCTCCAGTTATTCCCTCCACATTTAGAAAGATTAATTTAGAGTATTTGGCTGCTATAAATGTCCGCATAAGCCACTTCGTTGAACTATCATTTGTGGCCAGGTCACTTCTTTAAAAAAGCTATATAGCTCAGTGGGCCTTACCTGGTAAAATAAAAAGTTTAGTTTATAGTTTTAGCTGCACCCCCCCACCGCCTCCCATGTGATGCAATGAATCGTCAGGGTTTTGGGGATCACAATTAAATTAAAAATTTGATTACTTTGACTCATTTTTATTACACTGTTTCTCTTTTTTTTATTTTCTATCAGTATAACACGTCCGCGTATAAATTGCATGCCTAGCCATTTTTGTTAATTTCAAATTCAATGAGCCCCTTCCCACCACTTTTGTGGGTCATGGGGTTTATTCAACCATACTTCACCACGCTGGTCAGTATGGGTTGGTGTACTGCAGGACAATAGATCTCGCCGCACTGCTATTCTGCCGACAACGTAGACCCGTAGCAACAGCCTACAGCACACCTATCTTATCCACCGTGGCGATGGAGCGGCAACACCTGCTCATGTGCAAGTGCTCGGTGGATTACGAATCGCAAGATCGTGAAATGTTGGAGAGGCTTTCGTCACAGCTTGGGAGGCCTTCATCCAGCAGTGAATTTGATCATGGCCGATGTTTATAAACTGTATGATAGTATCCAAGCAGCTTACCTCCTCCACAAGCCTGGATGAAGAACAACTTCGGTTTCCCCAGCAGTGAGGGGCAGTCAGTCCCAGAGAAGAAAGACACAATCTCCTCCATGCGCACAAACAGGTCGTCTGTGCCGAAGACGGCCCCCGGGAACCGTCGGTGCTCTATCTGTAGATGTAAAATCATCAAAATCAGCAGCAGCAGCAGCAGCAACAATACCAGCATCAACAACGGCTCCATTCGCATCCTCATCACCATTAGCATTATTATCATCAACAGTAGCACCATCATCATCAGCATCCTCATCATCGTCATCATATGTATGAGTCACACATTCTGATTGTTATTATCCTTATGAAAGATGTCCATGTATTTAGATCGTAGATATGAATTCACTTTGAGTTATATTGTAATGCTGCACTTTAGAGTGTTCTATATTTTCTTGCAAAGTGTAAATAAATAAAAAATAAATAAAACCCTTTCACCAAAGTTTTCACGACTACATAATTCTATTCTAAACATCCAGACTTTGCAGCGTGTGAACACAATTCACCGTGCGCACAATATAGATCGTATGATTTTGCTGCACCGCACCGAAAGCATCCCGCACTGTTTTCAATTAACCTGCGGCAACCCAGCGGAATGTCTAACAAGAGCGTTCTTGCTTACACAAATGCTGCTGACAAATACTTGTCCAGATTCGGGCCTAGCCTCATGGAACATATTCTCATTTGTGCACGATGAAATTAGCCCTTAAATGTTTATAATGTTATTGCATAATTATACTGCATCAGTGAATTGCGGTAGCAGTAGTAGTCTTAATTAAACAAGCAAAGGAGACTGTTCACTTGATTAAATAATATCAGGTCTACGAGCATGTTTTGCCGATTCATGTTTCCCGATAATTTTAGTTTATTATTAAAACGAGGCAACCTGGCAGTGGTTTCAATTTCATAGGGGCTCATCAGAAAATTGTGACCCACAGTAAGGTGTATTTATCTCAGAGGTGTGTTTAAAGTTCAGAGTATTTTTCTGCAAGAATGCGTCTGGGGCATTAACTAATTTGCCATTTTCAGCCGTGAGCCAGTGCGAGAAAATCTACATTCCTGTAGTTAGTAGGGCGAGGCTAACCAAAGAAGCAAGAAATGCTGACTTCACACAAAGCGATATGCATTTCTCTATGTAGTATTTAAGGGGACTGGGTAGTATTACCAATTGCAGTTAACAGCATCGAAGTTCTTGACATTTGTTTCGGCAGAAAATAATGTCGTTATCAAGAGTGGACTGTTCAGCTCGAAATTATGTATAATGTACGTCCCTTTGGCAATCTACAGCCGTTCGTATAATGGACGGGGGAGGGAGCTCTCCATTAGGGCTGAACGACTTGGGGAAAATATCTAATTGCAATTTTTCTGACATATTGCGATTTGATTTGAGATTTTTTTTTTTTAAGTCAAGCTTCAGTTCAATATTCACTGTGTAATAGATTTTAAACATGTGATGGAGCATTACCACATGATGCCATGAAAATCTGAACTGCTCTATATATTCTAATGCAAGGATGAGAACTTAAAATATATGAATTGCTTCCAACGTATTTATTTAATTGTTTTAATTGAAATAGAACAATCCAACATAGAACAATTGTTAAGTGAAATAACTAAAGTTATAATAATTTAAAATAAAACAATTCCAATAAGAAAGTAATAGGACTTTTCAAATCGGAAAAAATTTCGATTTCGATTTGAAATCAATTAATCGTTCAGCCCTACTCTCCATTGTAGTGTTTGTTGTGGGAGTTGTTAGACCATATTTATCCACACTGGTTAGTGTGCAAGTTAGCGAACTTAGAGAGGGGGGGGGGAAGACTGCTCCAGATACAACATGGCACGAATATCAACTGTGCCTGTGAAACGGGCTCGTGTTGTGGAGCTCATTAGCGCAGTGCGTGAACAACTGCACCATCGCTCGCCGCTACCACGCATTATATAACAATAGCCAAGCATGTAATGTGCAAGCACACATTTAATATACACTTTACATATTGAATTAGCTTTTGCCAACCATCGAATTCTTTGAAATGTACGCTCCTGGAACAATTAACAATGCGACTACACAGGTGTGACACAAATGCATACAAATGCACGCGGCCGCTGTGTTTCATTTGAGGCTGGTTGCCGGACTTTGCCTGTTGAACAGGCTGTTTAACAGGCTGCTTGTTGAACAGGTTCTTACACCGTCAACTGCAGGTCCTCAACTACCGATCGCAAACTGATTCGCGCGCGCGATGGCCGCACCTCTCGTCCGTGCGACATGATGACGACGACGCAGCAGTCCGCTTTCGTGTGGTCATCAGCTGCGAGCGACATGAGGGCGCCCTGCATTTCCTGAAATTAGAGAGGCAGCGGGTTAGATATGCGTGTAAAAACCCAAGAGCTGGCTTTCATAGGCAAAGTCACTGATTAGCAAACAGACTGGTTAAAAGACTTCGGTTTGTTTGTCGCTTGATGACCGGTGGGCGAGAATAACTAATGAGTAGGTTGGCCACCATATCATAAATACAATTAGTTTCATTTAAATAACACACAAACTGTATGGCCATGCTAAACAGTGAACCGGGGTGACAAGTAGTTTGAATAAAATTACTGTTGCCTAGAAGAAAGCTTCCAATCTGTTAGGAGACACACAACCTCCAAGTATGTGAATGCATGCAACCCCAAAGTTCTTGTTAAGTTAAAATTTTATTATGCTAAACTTGAGCTGTGTATGTACGCCCGACTTGTAAATGTGCTAAAACCATTAACACCACCACCACCATTGGAACCTCATTTGCCAGTAGTAAAATATGATAATTGGTTTTTTACCCTTTTATCTGGCAACAAAACTATCTGGCAACAAAACTATCCGTTTTGTTGCCAGATAAAAGGGTAAAAAACCAATCATCATATTTTGCTACTGGCAAATGAGGTTCCAATGGTGTAAATGCTTACCCCGAGCTCTCATACTCTGATGGTGCATTGTCTTTGAGTTGTGTGCCTTTTGGCGTCATCTGGTCCAACACCATGTGAGACTAGGCTCTAAGGAAAGCTGTCTCGGGTGTGGACCAATCAATTTCAAGGACAGTTATCAGAGTTGTGTTTTTTGTTTGCATTCCGACTGCAGGTACCACCACCACCAATTAGGGCCCAGTGTACAATGCAGTCGTCCACTCTTGTCCACTCAATCTCTGCGGCCTCTCCGATTCTTTGCCATGAAGAAGGGCCACTGCCCACGTCGTCACCGACTGTATGCGTCTCCTCTTTAGGGCAGTGCAATTGCCGAATGTGTCGCGTTTCTGTGCTGCAGCGTGGGGTCAGCTGAACGTCTGCACCTGGTTTGTCGCGTGTGATGGTCGCTCATTCAGCCGACAGCCGCCTCACCTTCTTTGATAGGTTCTCTTTCACGGTGACGTCGAAATGGAAATTGTTCGTGAACATGTCGGTGATCTTTGCACAGTCAATCTCCGAGCCTAAGCGCGGTTGTAACTTCCTGAACTCCATGTTGTTGATTATCAGACACTTCCCACGTGGTGACGTCTTCATTGGATATTCCTGCACACATAGTCAGTCAGCAATGCACAGTTTAAATTTCGATTTAAAGCTTTCGTGACTGCAGGGATTCATCTTCTTGGTTCTTTCGGTAAAGTCACGTAGAAGAGAAATAATAAAATAATAAAAATAAAACATAATAAAATACAATTCTTGTCAAGGCGCCCTTCCACCTCTAACCCAGCTTGGTGGTGTTCATTCAGACGCGGTCTTTCCGACAGACCTGTTCTTCACCTGAGGACGGCTGCTTGCGTTGTGGCCGAAACATCGTGAGAATTGTATTTTATTATGTTTTATTATTTTATTATTTCCCTTCTACGTGACTGTACCGAAAGAACGAAGAAAATGCACAGTTTGTTGCGATTTATTGAACTGTTACTCAATGTGTGCCTAACTTGCTTATGTCCACAAAGAAGCAGGCACCCACACCCACATCTGAGCCACCCAAATGAAGGATTGAATTGAGCGGAGTTTTGATGCGTCAATTTCCTCTGTGCAGCGTCTTTTCATAGTTTTACAATGTGACACGGCTGAGCGGTAGTGCATGCGTCGCTTGTTGCAGGGGTTCGAGCCCAGCTCCCGCCCTGGTTAATACTGCGGGTGTATTAACCAATAAAATGTGCGCTGTGTGCTTCACAGTCGATGTTAAATATCCCGTGCCGTTATTTGAAACTAGGCCATGTGTGCCGGCATCGTGGTGCATATTTCCGAATTACTTAATTGGGAAAAGCCACATAGAAACATTGCCCCCTATTGCAGACCAAAGCTCACTTGCAGACTGGTGCTACGGAGACCTTGTGCCACACAAGGGACATCTGCCACTGGCATTTCCTTAGCTAAACCACAAAAAGGATGGCTGAGAGGAAATGTTAGGCAAGGTGTTTTGAGTTGCGGAGGCATTCAAGTACCCTAGAATGCAAATCCTTAAATGCATCAATAATACAACACAACGTTTGTTTGTAGGCTGGCAATTTATACAAATTGGAGATGTCGACAGGCCCCAAAGAGAACACAGAAATAATTGCAGCAGAAGGCGAATTGAATCGCTAAGTATAAACTGGACAGAGATAAAAACAAAGAAGTGCTTAATTACAAGGATGAAAAGCGATGCATTACAACGAAGGTGATAGAGGTGGACTTGTATGGGGTGTGTCTTATAACTGGGAGCAGTCTGCAAAAAGATAAGAAAGAGGGGTAGTAGACCTTTGGAGAGCACGTCAGAAAAGTATTAATTTCATGAAGGACACAGAGAAAGAAAGGATATACAGCATTTAAGTAAAAGGCACAAGATCCTAGGAAATGGCAGCATGATAGAAAATATATTATTATAACTGGATAACACCACAAGTCTCCCCATTCAAGTTCTGGCCATGCCTTGATTCTGCTTAGCTGTGGACTAAACAAAAGAGACATCTGCCGCTGTACTTTTAATGTGTAACACACTAATCTTTGTTCAGAGGGAGACACCGCAACGTGAGCTGTTAATGGCAAATAAATGCTGCCTTTCTTTGCTTGATAAACATCAGAATGACTCACTCGGTGTTCATCTCGATCGGCTGCTCCTTCATTCTGCTTTAAATCTGTGAACAACAAAGCAATAAACAGGTTTTTTTTTACTGAAATGGCACCATGTGATAGAAAAAAATAATTTAAAAAAACCTGAGTTGAAAGGTGTTTCAACAACTATCAAAGTCTAAAACTAAAGCAAGTTTCACAACTTCACAATTTAAAGTTGAGATTATCTCATGGATGTTTTCCAGAGATGTCATATTGTCTGTTCAAGTATTTGACTTTGAAGGTAATGACAGTGCCTCTTAGGAATTACTCTCTGCATGAGTCATTAACTGAAGATAAAAGTTAAATATTATCCACTTTTATTGCTGAAAGATAGTAAATAAATACACCTTTATCTTTCCACATAAAAAGTGTTGGCTATTCAGACAAATCTTATTTTAAAAAACAGCATTTATTGAAACAAGCAGACACTGGAGCAGTTTAAAACTTCAGGATCTCATCAGAAGCCAAGCTTGTTAAACAAATGCTGTTGGGTTGCCACATGTTTTTGGCAATATTGGGCCCTGTCTACAAGATCAATTCCTCTTCATCACAAAAAAACAGTCATGTATAAAAACTCATTATTCTTTGTCATGGATAATTTTGGGTAAACATTTTTTATTACATAAACCTACTCTGGCTTTTTTTAAACGTAAAGCGCCTATTTTTTCGATAAATTAAAATGGAAAGAACTGACAAGTTGAACTGTGAGTGATGCCTTGACTTAGAAAACATCAATTAATTTAGCTCTATGCAATTTACCTACAGGATATAACAATACAACGTTAGCGAATTTAATTATATAATTATGCACCTCCGATTAGCAGAGTTGGCTACATTCCGTGCGAAAACGGTTCAACATACATACAAAAGGTAATATTATTAAATCGATGTAAAACACTGAGCATGGGACTGTCGATCATGAGGAGTTCTATTTAACAAACATATGAGCCACCTGCCTGGAGGGCAATGATTTATTAACAGGATGCAGTACAGCAAATAGGTTTATGAACTGTCTGTGCAAAGTCTAAGGGTTTACCATCTTGCACCTGTTGGATATCTCACGACAGAATACATTCCTATTAAATCATCACAAAGATCCCATTGAGGGAGAAATGGCGAAACATTGCTCAGCATGTTTGGCAACTCGGTAAGATTTTGCAGCATCATGAGATGCTCAATGCTTTGTAAATTAAATTAAAATTTTATTTAACTAGCTTTACTACCCGGCTTCGCCCGGGGCTTGGATTAACCACGCCCGGCCGCCTTTGTCTCCCCAGTGGCGATGTTCACACACCACAGCAGTTACTCGTTTGAGGCTGAGTCGACCTAGGGGAGGCCCAGGAGCGGTTAAAATAATCGTCACTGGTGGTGGCCGTGAGCAGGAATCGAACTCGGGTCGCCGGGATCATAGCACAGCGCGCTAACCACTACACTACAATGCGTTACGCTTCTACATGCACAAGTCACGTGACAGATGTAACATTAAAGCTCACTTGCCAAGCAAAAAATATATGCATTATTGAGCTCCCCCCCAAAAAAAACTAAAACAAAAGTGTATTTTTATAATTGTTGCATGGTGTACAGTCTGGAAAGTACCCACATGGCAAATTTCAAGTTTGTTGCATGTCGGGAAGTAAGCTAAACATTTTGAATAGACACACATAATCACAACTTTGCCTTTTATATTTATGGAGATTTTCATTCTTTGACAAATTGCAATTCCTAGACAAGCACATTAGCATGACCGGCTATGTACGGTGTGAAAGAAGTTCAACATATATACATAAAAGCACGTACGGTTTAAACTCCTGTTACGTGTGGCCCCATAGCACGCAACTCATTATCAACGGCACCAATCGATCTGCAAATATCCTATTATCCAGAGATAGCTTCTTCCCATTGAAAGAAGATCTGCAGACATGTAGTCAGGAGCAGTCTTCAGGGAACTACTCCATAAAGGTGCCCCAAGCTTTTCTCACAAGTCCTTTTACCCTTTTTTCTGGAATTCTCGACCCTTCTTCCCACCTCATCTGTCCCACGCCAATCCCCAAATCAATTCCCACGCCAATCTAAGACGAGTGCTTCAGAACCGTCCAATCGGACTGTGCTCGACACACCAGTGGTCCATGTGACGGCTCGTGAATGGGCAGGCGGGTTTAACGACACATTCATATTTACGCGATCTAATCCAAAAAAAACCTGTATTATGGATTTAATTTCCTCGTCGTACACACAACCGCCACGTGTCATGTGTGTGTGCGTACCTGAAATGAAATCCGGAGCCCCGCCCGGCACATTCTGAGGCTCGATGGGCAAGATAGGCAAACTGCGCCTGCGAGCGTCGATTTTGTCGGAGGCGAGTTCTTCGCGTATGATCTCGGCGAGGTGCGACTGATTGCTGTCGTACAGGGCCTCAATGAAGATGGGCAGAGCGCGGCTGCCTCTCTTCTCCAGCTCCATCAGCATTTTGCTTGCGCGCTCCCGCCGAGTGCCGGAATTCTGATAGCACACGCGGCAGGTGGAAATGGTTGGGTTGGTTTTGTTTTCTCTCAATCAGGCCATCCGAGCACAGGCCCCCACAAACAGTCCCAAACCGCCAAGCGCCCAGCGACAAATAACACTATTGATGAAAGGGTAATAGATAAAAGTGAGTGTCTCTCTTGACTTTAGCAGGGTTGGAATAACTGGGGAAAAGAGACAATGGGAGGGAATTCTAAAATCTAGTGGCGAAAGGGAAGATGCAGGAAGAGATGTGTTTTAACCGGCAGCTGTGGGAGGTTTATTTGTGTTCTCATTACGGTTACTGAGCACAGACCCACAGGCCAAAAATGAGACAGCACCACTGAGGGGTAATACTCACAAGTTTGCATGTTTCTTCAAGAGTATGATTATTGGAATTTGATAAATTGTGACAATATATCAAATCAACATGCTGACTGGATACCATCGATAAGATAAATTACCTTCATATTAAACCAGGTAAGAGCCCCTTTCAGACTACATGTCTATTTTTCAACGTAAACATGTAAATCAAGTGATATAATGTACAGTCTCACTGCCACAACCACCGCCAACCCAAATCGCTTAAAACATGTACAGCAAAGCAGCAAACGGCATTCCAACTGGATAATCAACGTTTGGAACGGTTTGCAAAATATGCGATGGGGTGAGTCAATGTCAACCCGTGTTGTGCATCAAGGATGTCCTTACATTTATTTCTTCGATCATGTCGTCGGAGAAGATATCATTTGCCACCAAGTAGTCGTACAGCGCCTTGGGGTCGAGATCTTTCACCAAAGTCACTCTCAAGCGCCGAAGTTTCAGTCTGTGCTGCTCATCCATTACGCCTGCCACAGGGATTTGTAGTCCTTAGAACGATCCTGTTTGAAGGAAAAGGCCAAGGACTGAGCACAACAAAGCATACAAGCACTTATGTAATAAGGCAAAACATTTCAAAAGACAAAGCCATGTTTGTACCAGAGGTCGCAACCGGGTACCCAATACCCGTACCCTACCCGATACCCGGCTACCCGTACCCGGCCGGTTACGGGTACGGGTACCCATTTGCGACCCTGGTGCGGCCGGGTACGGGTAGACCGTGAGTCACTGGTGAGTAACTGTTTGTCACTCATTTCCCAACGTCTTGTCTCTTCTCACAATTCAAGTTCCTAGAATCAACCCACCCGTGCCTGCAACATGGCTTCATCTCAGAGGTCGCAATCAGGTACCCGATACCCGCGTTCTAAAGACTCATTCATGGAATTAACCAAAAATCCCATACGTAGGATGACCCTCCTGAGTCTTGAGACTCAGCAATGCTTTCCTGGTGAAATGAGGGGCGTAATTTCATCATATTGAGAAAGTTGTGCATTTAAATACCAATCAGGAGTCAAATCCGCCCATTATTATCATTATGCATTCAGAGATAACCAAGTGAGTACTGTACTGCTTTGCGATAAAACAGCAGTGGTTGTCCTCTCGTGAAAGTGTGGAATTATCAAAGGTGGGTCAACAAGACTAAATGACAGGAGCACCACGTAGTTTAAGCATGCTGACACTTTGAGTCAAGATTTTAAATTATGACTAGTCGAGTGAGGATCTATATTGGGGAGTTAAGCGATTGCCAAATTGTCTAGTATTTGACTAAGCTAGACACGAATAGGAACCGGTATTTTTTCTGGACAAGTGCCTAATTCAAGTAAAGGTCGTTTTAACACACCCCTGAAACAGCATGCTTAACACATTCCAGCAGAACTGTTCCTAGTGCCACCAGTAAAACAGCATGAAATCCAGATAATGGTCCTTTGGTTCAGTAGTTTGAAGCTGATGATGTTGAGCTAACAGTACGCAATAAACCACGTGTTTAATATTTACACTGCGAACTACATGCTAAATGTGTTGCAGAAATGCACGTGCTGCTATTTATATCTGAATAATAAACACACGAGTAAAGGTGCATCCCCGCATTTGTTCAGCCCACTGCTTGGCAGAAGGGCCTTCACCAGAGGGAGCTCGAGAGAGGGCCCCTATAGAGTGTATTTTGGTCTACTCTTCCACACTGGCCAAACGTCTCAGAAACGGTGGAAGCATCAAGACGTTACCCCACCACACACGACCTGCCGCTCCACTGTGGTTCACCAATTTATACTGCTGGGATGACTAGAGGCTGGAGAATCTAAGAAAGTTGCCCCATTATTTCAACTGCATCCCTTATCAGGAGGTAAGTGGTAAAATCGAAGTACTGTACTGTATTCTGATTCACAAATCATAATGCTATGTGTGGTTAATACATATACACATAATTCCATATACATTTTTTTGTACCCATATCGTATGAGAGACCTGGAAAATGTTTACACTTTGCAGGATGGCGTCACGCTTACCATCCACCGTCAATAATAATTAGAAATATCTCTCAAGCTGTGACCAGTTTTCGAACTTCAGGTACATGCCTTGACGTGCCCCAAACATGCCCCCATTCGTTCCAATTGCGTCACCCGCTGCTCAAAGGTCAGACAACAGAAGGTGCATCTGGGCATATTCAAAAAAAGCACGCATGGGGAATTCCCCACGTGTCTCTTTAAAAAAAACACAAAACCTCTTGTGTGGAATAACCAATTGATTAGTCATTTGTCTGAGATGCGATTATTCGCTCCTGCTCTGTAACTTGATACATTGTCGCGACTCACGGTGGCTTTGTGAACCCCACAAACATTGTTTTTCTTACAGTGGCAATGTAGCGGCCACTTGCAGCTGCAGTGGGGGGAAGGGTGGTCACATTAGCTCATTGCAATGAAAGCAATGATTAAAGAACTGGAATTGCCAAAAAAACATTCGAAAAACGAGCAGGACCCTTCTGAAAAATACCGACGTTCAGATCGTCTTCCTGGGTCAACAAAGGGCATTGCATGAATTCGCCTGTGTCCAATACGAGGATATTTTCTCGTCTGTGCTGTAGCTTTGACAGTATGCCTTCGGGCGTTTGCGTCACTTTAGCCCTAACAACAACAAAGCGTTGACAGTAGTAACACTGTACATGTTGCAAGCTACTCGCAGGCGACTGCTCCGACACATTTGTTGTTGATGCGCACTAGCCCTGGCCCTGTGGTTGTCAATCCACTGCTGGATCACGGGCCCCTACTACTCACAAGTCGGTCACGGAAGACGTTTGACCATACTTCACCACGGTGGTTCTGGTTAGGGAGGCGAAGGAGGAAGGGTGGGTGGAGGGAGATCGGTTCAAATATTACTCGCTACTGATGTTAGCCGTGATCGGGAATGGAACCCAGGGGGCATTTGCAGCATAACGCGCTAACCACTGCGCCACCGCTCCAATGAATTATGTTGAATTTCGACCATTCTCACCCCACCACCACCGTCTATTCTCACCATAACGCCTCCAACTTGCCCACGTCCATTGACCAATACGTTCCACGATCGATCCACTGCGAGATGGAGGCTTTTTCCTATCGCCGTGGCTATAATCGACTGCCTTTGTTGCTGTTTCGAACGCGGCCTCTGCTGCCCAAGCTTCAACACCGGCATCCAACGTCGTGCACGATAGGCGAGGAGTTGGCTGTGTTTGTTTGTGCGTCGTGAGCGCCGCTCAGGGCGAATGTCACGTTTAGTGGCGGAGTTGTGGGAGTTTAATGACAAAACAGGCGACGAACGCGGCTGTAGCCGCTACGATGTAATCCAACACCCGCCACACATTACGATAACATCGCTGTGTGTCTGTGTGTGTAACACTACGGGTGTGAGGTGAGTAGCAAAGCGGCGTAGCAACTTCTAGGTTCGACGTTAAAACCACGGATGTGGTGTTTGGTTGTTTTGCCCGCTCAGCACTAAACGAGAACAGCTACGTAGTCAAAAGTACGTGGGCCGCGAGCGAATCGATCGATGATTTTACTTTAAAATACATCACACACACACACGTGCTAATGTGCTTACTTGGTGGTCAACGTGTGCGGTAGCACAGACGACGACGATGATGATGATGAAGGAGGAGGAAGATGAGGAGGAGTGGTGGTTTTTGCGAAGCTGCTTCAGCCTCTCGGTGTCGCGACTGACTGTGGCCGGGTTCTCAGCTGCGGCTGCCGGGAATCAACAACCGTGACGTCACCACTCCCCCCACCCCCCCACCAGCACAGCTGGGGGTGAGGGGGGTAGGGGTGGAATCCGAATGTTGATAATATTTATTTAATGTTTATTTATTATTTGTTTGATAATATTTATTTAATATTTGTTTGGTATAATTTTTTATATATTTATTTGATATTTGTTTTATATTTATTTGTGATTTGTTTGCTAATATTTAATCTTTATTTGATATTTGTTTGCAAATATTTATTTATTTATTATTTATTATGTACTTGATATTTATGTGACAATATTGATTTGATATTTATTTGATATTTGTTTGATAATATTTATTTGATATTTGTTTGATACTATTTATTTAATATTTATTTGATGATAATTATTTGATATTTATGTGATAATATTGATTTTATAATATTTGCTTATATTTGTTTGATAATATTTATTTTCTATTTATTTTCTATTTATTTGATAATATTTATTTATACCACGGGAGGAATCCGATGAGCTATAAAGCGCTTTATTATTTTTTTACAAATGTCAAAGAACGTTACAACAAAAGACAAAAACACGATAGGAGTGTGCACGGTATAGGAAAGGTAAAACAAATTAACTTTAAATAAAAAACAAAGCAAAGCGAAACTATTAAACAATGTTTTGTTATTTATTAACTATTTTTTTTATCTTAACAGGTAAAGCCCACTGAGTGCAAACTCAACTTTAATATATTAAGCTAACTAAACGTTTTATTTTACCAGGAAAGGCACACTGAGCTATAATAGCTCTTCTTCAGAAGCGACCTTCCTATCACAAATGACAGCTCAACGAAGTTGCTTATCATGTGGACATTTATAGCAACAACACAATCTAGAGGAGTGGTTTAACGTGATGTCATTGTTTATTTTGACATTATTTCACCAAAAGTACGGGACACCACCCCCCACCATCACCCCCCAACCTCCACCACCACCCCCACCACCCCCAACGGAAATTTCCCCCTTAGTTTAAGTTGGTCCAAATTTTAGTTTTATCTTAACAGGAGTTGGAGTTGGTCCAACTCCTGTTAACTCTAACATAGAACCAACGTTGGACCAACCGCGTACCAACGTTGGCTCTACGTTGTTGCATGGGCCAATGAATGTTGCTCCAACGTTCCATGCTTAGGGGCCGTCCATGAATGACGTCACGCACCTAGGAGGGGGGGGGGTCAGACATTTGTGACGATGTGTGACGAGGAGGGGGGGGTGAGAAATTTGACGTCACATCAAAATGCGCAACTTTAAT
>CM025657.2:6459842-6474849 GCA_014621495.2 Entosphenus tridentatus
TTTAAGCCGCCAGGGGTGGGCATCCCGTAGTTCTGGAGCCGCATGCGGCTCTTTAAGCTTAGACTGCTGCTTCGTGACCGTTATTTATTCAGGACCACCGCCTCGTATTCACGTTGCAGTAAGACGTTTGAATTAGAGTTTTTTCCACATCGAATTCGAAAAAAATGGCTCCTCTTGCCATTTGGATTGCCGAGCCCTGCTCTAAACGCGTGATGTTCATTATAAATGTGGGGGGGGGGGGGGCCCTGTAGGATCCTCAGAAAAATCCACGAGAGACACGCCAACTCAAAATAGACAGCAGGCGTCAGGATCGGGCTCGAACCCACGACCTCCTGGTATACCGGGCGAGGCATTTAACGCGACACGGTGCCATTGTTCGCCCTTCCCGTGTAGCAGCAGCAGCAGCCCAAGCAGCAAGAAAGCGTTTCCAGTGCGACGAGGCGGAGCGGCGTGGGCGAGCGGTGGTTACGGGTGATGCCGAGTTTACGATGATGATCTTAAGCCCCCCCCCCTCTCCCTCCTCCCCTCCAGTCCCAACCCCGAGAGCGCCGCCGGTCACAGCCGTCGGCGTCCGCCGCTCCTCTCCGCCGTGACCTGGCGGCGGCCAGAGCAGCACGGGGAGAGCAGACGCCGTCTGGAGCGAGGGGGCATCGGTGTGCGTGAATGCGCAGATTCCACTTGACCCCTGCAGCCGCTGGCTGACTCGCTGATTCGCTGGCTCGCTCGCCCACGACGTCAGCACCTGACATACCACGCATTTCATGCCACTCGCTGACGTACGTAGTCTTAAGATCACTCTGGGTGTGGTTTTTTTGGTTTATAGGGAGCTGTAGTGCAGCGGTTAGCGCGCTGCGCTATGAACCCGGCGACCCGAGTTCGATTCCCGCTCACGGCCAACAACAGTGACGAATATCTGAACTGGTTCTGGGCCTCCTCTAGGTCGACTCAGCCTACAATGAGCCACTGGAGAGACAAAGGTGGCTGCCCACCTACCCCCTCGTGTACCATGCCAGCCTTCCTTCACAGGTGCTCGCGAACAGCACTTGCCCCCACTGTCTGTTAAGGCTATATGGGGCATCTTTGTATTTTGTGTTTTTGGGTTTGTAATGCGTAACTCTCAAAGCTTGGGCGATTGTTGGCACCAGCTCATCACGGGGCAGCTGCCTCCCACTGGAGCTATGCACTTTAAAATCTAGATTGAAAACGAATTTCCTTAGAACTGTTTAGTTGTCCTTCAATTAGCACGGTTGGCTACGTACGGCGCAAAATAAATACACCAGAATCAGAATATGCGTTCATACTGGTGGAATCCGATGAGCTATAAAGGTATTCTTCAAAGATGTCCAGCGGCATCCATACTTCCCGCTTGCTTGTGCTTCCTCCTGCTGCCTCTTGAGTCGTTCCTTGCCAACGAGAGTGAGCGAATGCTGTGCCCGTTACGAGCCGAAATTGTAATTGTATTGCTGTATTATTGTAAATGGATGCACCTTGTCCGACGTTTCCACGTGCTCAGAGCTTCAATCCCGGGCCTCCTGAGATCTCAATTCTAAGTGCGTTGAGTTGTTTATTTTGCCCTGGTTGTGGGTTCTGAGTTCCACTTCCAGCACCAATCTGCGGAATACATATTGTGAGCCTCCTGCGCTTGAGATGGATTCACAATGGGTTGTAATGAGAGACGTTGTGAAGAACACGTGCAACGCTGGTGATTATTTTGGGTGATGCATAACAGAGCTATCCATCAAACCTGGACCCATATCTAACAGAGAGGGTCCCTGCCAATAAATATTTGGAAGCTCACCAGCATCGGCTAGAACAAGCCTGACTGCTCAGACACTGAATGTCGAAACCCTTCCAGAGTGCCCGTGCATTGTATCGATGTTGCTGTAAATACTCACTCCCAGAAGGCCGTGTGGCCAACGGCATGAGCAAAAACATTATTTTATATACTCTTTGGTTCTTTCGGTAAAGTCACGTAGGTAGAAAAAAACAATAGATCACGACGTTTTGAACAAGCGATCGAAACGTCGTGGTCTATTATTTTTTGTCTACCTACGTGACTTTACCGACGAACCAAAGAGTATGGATTCCTGCAGTCACGAAAGCTTCAGATCATTATTTTTTATGTTTTATGCGGAGAGACGAATATGGGAAAGAGGCCTATTACCTCCGCATTTATTTTGTTGTAATGAAAATGTTTTTGTTTGTTGTTAAAGAGCAAATAAAGTAACCAGATTTTACAAGGACACGCCTTGCATGTACAACTCTGGGTAATAAAGTCAAAATACAAAACGAAATGTGCAATACACGTATTGTACTTTCTGCAATTAGTTGCCAGCGCGAAGATTACTTTTTCGAGGTGAAGAGCGTGACCATTGGGGTTGAGTGGGAAATGATAATAATCCCCGAGAAACCGCTGGATTCCAAGGGTGATGGGAAGGTGGTTGCGTTGGAATTAATTGGATTGTCAACATGGATGTCGAAGCCACCAGGAATGACGAGTCGAGAAGAGGAGGGATCAGAGGTGGAAGTGAGATCAGAAACGTCACACGAGGAGTTTGGGTTTTGCAGTCGTGGATGGTAGATGACAGGGAAGAAGTAGACTGACGTAGAGGATCACTAAACACAAATTAGATTACATTATATTTTGATTTAAAGCTTTCGTGACTGCAGGGATTCATATTCTTGGTTCTTTCGGTAAAGTCACGTAGAAGGGAAATAATAAAATCATATAAATATAAAACTATAAAAACTCTCACGACGTTTCTGTGGATTTCACACCTGATGATGATTGCTTGTGTTGCAGTCGAAACGTCGTGAGAAATTTTTATTGTTTTCTATTTATATTATTTTATTATTTCCCTTCTACGTGACTTTACCGAAAGAACCAAGAATATAGATTACATTTTATTAACATCAACAACAACAAAACTTCGTCAATAACAATGTGGCCTTAAAATAAATACAAAATAGGCAACATTTCAGATAATGGCTCTTCTTCACAGCACATACACAGAGAAGCCATAGAGCAGTGTTCTTCGCTCATTTTCAGGGAGGGGTCAGTTTCACCTTTCCGACATCATTGTGAGAGTCGCCACACTTTTGAAACCCACGGAGTTGGACAGCACAATGATAATGGGGCTGTTTACACCATGTGTGTGTTGTCGGGGGCCGCACTAAAAACCACCCGGGGCCACCAGTCACTCACGGGCCTTGCGATGAAGAACACTGAGTATAGAGCGACTAAATAAGTGTCACTTCCTTTGGAACCTCATTTGCCAGTAAAAAATATGATAATTGTTTTTTTACCCTTCTCTCTGGCAACAAAACTGACACTTTTTTTTACAAGGTGTCATGTTTGCATAGTGCGCCTTTTGGCGTCATCTGGTCCAACCCATGTGAGACTAGGCTCTAAGGTAAGCTGTCTCGGGTGTGCACCAATCAACTTCAAGGACAGTGCATACAGAGTTATGCTTTTTGTTTGCATTATGACTGCAAGTATTGTGGTCTATGCAAACATGACTCCTTGTAAAAAAAAGGTGTCAGTTTTGTTGCCAGATAGAAGGGAAAAAAACAATTATCAAGTGTCACTTCGTATTATTTTACCGATGACACGAAGCACGATGAGTCGTGCCCCAACGTGCATCTCGTGCTGGTGCAGCTTGCCCAGCAGGTGGCGATATGAGGCACGCGGCACCGACTTTAGGGTCGTGCCCAACAAGGCGGTCTGAGGCAGGGCAACGTCGCTGGTCGAGATGAGTGCCGGTGGGCGAGACTATGGGGAGGGAATGACAAGCAAAGTGATATAATGTTCTTGGTTCATTCGGTAAAGTCACGAAGAAGAGAAATAATAAAAAAATAAAACATAATAAAATACAATTATCACGACGTTTCGGCCACAACACAAGCAGCCGTCCTCAGGCGAGGAACAGGCCTGTCTATTTTATTATTTCCCTTCTACGTGACTTTACCGAAAGAACCAAGAAGATGAATCCCTGCAGTCACGAAGGCTTTAAATCGAAAAATAAAGTGATATAATGTTGAGACAAGCAATGAGATCAATTCACGCATTGGATATTAATGTTGGCATCACAGGACGATGTGGAATTGTGGTGGCATGGTGCGGGACGGGGGGGGGGGGAGCCTTCATCCAGCAGTGGATAGCTCATGGCTAATGATGATTATGAGTATAGGCACGGTCGGTGCAGAGTTCATTTCAAGTGGAATGTGTCAACGGGACCCCCGCTTCTTTTAGTGCCCCCAAATTAACCTTTTTAAGATCACAAAATGATCACGAGAGTCGTTGTGGAGAAGATCAATGGCAAAATAAATAAGCCGACAATGTCTCCTAAAATAAAGTCTTTCCTACAGAGTCCATCAGTCGCGCGGCCTTCACATCCCATCTGCTGATGAGGCACTGCATGTCGAAACCAGTTCCGAGTGTTCTTGACTGGGACCAATGCTGCTGAAATGATCACACTCACAGAAAAGCAGTACGGGTGATGAGCTGTGTAAGCAATACTGATATTTTTCATGTGTAGAGATTAAAATATTGAGACATTGTATGCTTATTTTTTGTTGGGTCTTTGATTATATGTGTTTCTCAGGTCCATTTTTGAGAATCTGTTGGACATGATAATTGGTAGAATTAAATTGGCTTAAAATATATATATCAGCTGTTCCTCATGTAAAAACAAACGTTTCCCTGTGACTCTCTTTACGATTAAGAATAACTATGTAATGCGTTGTCACGCAAGCACATGCACCATTAATTTTGTAGTGTGTACAATAAAAAAAGGTATTACTTACAGTCCGGTGTAAGTACCCTTGAAATACAATAATACAAATCATACAGCAGAAAATCTAATGCGAAGACATCCGTGTAATATCAGAAATGTGCATGTGCTTGACTTCTTCGTAAATGTATAGCTTTATCTACCCGCAGTTTCTCAAAGACTTTGGCTTGTACCCTCCTCCAAACCCACGTCACTTTTAATTGTCCACATTATCTGATGTCCTCGACATAATGGCACAAAGTTCTAGCCCAGCACAGCTGCGACCAGTTCATGGTCACACCCCCAAATTCTCTCGGCCAGCTTCCTATAGAACCCTATTCAGCATAGCTTTTGGATACATTATCAGACAAGTGAGCTGCCCCATTCTACCTGCGCGCGTGCCTTCCTGCAACTGGCGGTCGTCTTTCCACAACACTTGAGCATATTTTATATGAGCTCCGGTCATAGGCTGTTGCGAACAGTTTTCACTGACACACCGACAGAGCGATAGAGAGACAGAGGGTAAGAGAGAGAGAGAGACAAAGGCAGTTCCGTTTGTCTTCATCGTGCACAATCGTCGAAAAAGTTTCCGTACCAACCGCTCGGGTTTTCTAGGCTAGAACCGTGAGCAAGTCCACGGTAACTACCTGAGAACACAGCATTTTAGAGGGGGGGTGGGTGGAGGGATGGCCACCCATCAGCAAGGTTACGACCACACGCCCGACTACCCGTTCCTGAACCCACGATTCTCTCCATCGGCATCGGCGGCGGCTGCCAGCGACGCCGCGAGGTCCACGGGGGAGGAGGAGGAGACGGAGGAAGACGAAGCGCCCGGAGTCAACGGCGTGGCGCGTGAGAGGCGGCGGAAGGAGAGGGATCTGCTTGTGGACGAGAAGGACCACGCGGACCGCACGCAGAGGAGCGGCACTCACTGCTGCAGGGACGCGCTCGGCGGCATCGTCAGGTTTTTACGCCGTGAGTCCCTCTTGACGCCCTCCCCGCACCCTCCAGCAACTTATCTTTCCGATCTCTGTCTCTCTCTATCTCTCTCTCAAGGGGCCGGGTTGGGTAATCGATCTTGTTTAATGCGCGACAATTCTCCGCGCGATTTTGTTCACGCACTCTCTCGGCCAGCTCGCAAGGAGTGCTCGGGATGGACTGGCACGTTCTGTCGAGCTGGCAAAGGCGTAACTCTCGCGCCTTCGCGATGGCACTTTGCGCTGTGGGAATGGGGGCGAATGCCGAACGTGCTGAATTGTATTTCTTTATCTTCTTGGTTTTTTCGGTAAAGTCACGTAGAAGGGAAGTAATAAAATAATAAAAATAATAAAACATAATAAAATAAAAACCAGGTCTGTCGAGACGACAGACCTGGTTTCACCTGAAGACGGCTGCTTGCGTTGTGGCCGAAACGTCGTGAGAATTATTTTATTATGTTTTATTATTTTTATTATTTTATTACTTCCCTTCTACGTGACTTTACCGAAAAAAACAAGAAGATGAATTCCTGCAGTCACGAAAGCTTTAAATCGAAATGTATTTCTTTATTTAATGCACAACCTTGCACCCTGAGCTTGATTCCCGGCCGTGGCTGACACAAGGGGAGGGTGATGAACTGAACCAGGACCTCGGCCCTCGTTGGCCAACATGGTAAAGTATGGTCCATCGATCCACAACGATTTATAATTGCAAACAATTTCATGTCAAATGTACTACCTGCTATCAAGGCCCTTGTAGATATTGTTTTGCAATTTCATAAACAGATTGTACTTCACGAAACATGAAGCCGCTTATTAAAATAACAACTTATTATTTGTATTTGATAATGTGTTGGCAGTAGTGCACACATACCAAAAAAACAACTGAACGCATTCACATATAATAGGTGGCATTCTGGGCAAATGCATGTTCATGAATGTGGAGGGGAAAAGTGGAGGGCCCTGATAAACATCCATGCGACCACAGGGCGACTGTGCAGACTCCAAATATACAGCCGTGAAGGTCGGGGTCGAACCCACGACCTCCTATATACCAGGCGAGGTAGTTAACATCTCACCACCATGGCACCCTTACAGACACAGCGAATAAGCAGACATGCTGAGCAACCTGTAAATAGTAACAGTTTGGAATGACATTCTCAGCAGTTGACATTTACACCAAGAGTAACACATTCACAGCGTGTGATCAGTGAAAAGACTGCAACTTCACAATTCCACGGACATATTGAGTTTGAGTTGATTTGATTCGCTGACACGGACGATGCCGTTTATCCAGCTGCCCTGCTGAGATCCGTGGTGCGTGAGCACAGCAGAGGCAACAAAAACAAAGACGAAGCCGTCATCAGTATTGCAGAGAACGAGTTGCAGCAGGGTCCTGCAGAGCTAACAAATTCGGCGTTTAACGGTCGTAAAACGAAACACTCTACGCGAATAAAAAAAGGTAGCAAACGTAATCTGAGACCAAGAGGGGGGCCAGGAAAATGTGAGATGCAGGCGCAAAGTTAGATCGATATTATAGTCTAAGTGTCACTAAGACATGCAAGTCGAATAAAATGCATTTCACAAGTTTGAGTGGCACCCTCGTGTATACTGTGTTAAACGTCACTAAAAGAATGTCAGCTTTTATGTATTTTTTAAAGGTTCAAGCATATATGGTGTTTGCAAAACTATGTTACCCGTTGCAATATTTTCATATTAAATACTATACAAAGTATCAAGGAACCACTGAACTGAGTCTCAAGACTCTTTTTCAGGAGTCCTGTATTTGGGATATTTGGCCCGATGTTGCATGAATTATGTTCGTATATGAAATTACCATCCTATCAACGGATGCACATTGTAGATGTACACATGTTTTGTAAATATACATTTCACTTAAAATTGTCACTTGGGAAATCCTTGCTGGAGTTCTTATTCTTCCATATGGCTTTTGGGAAGAAGAAGAAAAAAGCAACAGGCTCCAAAAGTATTTCTAGTTTTGTAAGACCTTACACAGAATCGGGTGTGGTAGCTGAGTGGGGTACGCTTGTTCCACCAGAACACAGCATGTTGTGCTAATTTGGCAGTGATTAGTGATGAATGCCTGATGGTCTGCACCTCAACGCATTCACAGTTTGGTGATTCCTTGATCGTTGTATGTCTGGAGGAAATGTCGCCACACCTTCTCCACATCGTGTTGGTCGGACGCGGTTGAGTGGTCCACTGGCTGCAGTGTTTTATTTTTGTTTCAAAAACATCTGAAAAGCGAGGCCAATTTTCGTCACGACATTCTCCAGCGCTTTTGCTTTGTTGGGGCGGGTGGGGGGGAATTGACGACTCATACTGGCTTGCATTCTGATCACAGTGTGACTGTTAATTTAGTAAAGTCACTGTGCGTCTGCCTATACCATAAGACGTGTGCTTCAGTACCAGCATGAATAAGCCATCATAACCGACTGCGCTGAAGTTGAGTGGCTCCATCTTACGCTGTGAAGAAGAAAAAAAAACTGCCTTCACCCGGCTTACATGGTGGCCTTATCCGTTTTCAAATCGTCCAATTCACGAAGTTAGACTTGCACTGCAAATATGAGACAGAAAAGGTAGACGTATACATATATCACAGATGGGCATAATGCACCAGTGAGTGAGTGAATTGCACAGCTGTAGTCAACTTTGCACGTGCAGCCCTGTCTAATTGCGTACACTTGATGTGAGTCGTTGTTGGTTTGGCCAAGCTGGTCAGTTGGGGTTGGTGTAGGCGGGGGGCGTAAGGAGATTGGTCCCACAATTAATGTCACTGCACTGCAGCAAGATTGCTGATTTCGTTAGAACTGCGTTATGTGTTTAGTTTGGTGTCCTTCCCCCGTACCTCCGAGTTGCACGGTTGGCTACGTACGGTACAAAGGAAGTTTCTACATACGTACTGCCCACCATGTTAGCTCCGCAGCTGCCTATAACAGCCTGTTGTGCACAGAGGTCATCCCATCCTCCCATCCCAGCTGCCTAGCGTTGAGGGCCCCCCTTCTTAACTCTTATTGTGTGGTAATGACTGCGTTACACACATTGCAATAACTGCGAAACAATGACAAAGATCTCCCGTATGGACTTCAACAGACTGCTGGGGCAAGTGCTGTTAGCGAGCACCTATGAAGGTCGGCACGGCACACGAGGGAGTGGGTGGCCAGCACCACGCCCGACCGCCTTTGTCTCCCTAGCGGCGAAGCTAAAACACCGCACCAGGCACCCATTCGAGGCTGAGTCGACCTAGGGGGAGGCCCAGAACCGGTTCAGATAATCGTCACCGGTGTTGGCCGTGATCGGGAACCGAACTCATGTCGCCGGGTTCGTAGCGCAGCGCGCTAACCACTACACCGCCGCTCCACTACCACACACAACACGGCGCGATCTGCTGCGATGTCCAGCGTTTAATTCGCAAGCTTCGTGTGATGACAGACAAAGCTGTCCGCAAAGGGACAGGCGGAATCCAATCGTGACTCATTCTGTCCAACAGTTAACTTTAATTTAGAGTTTTATTTTAGCACTGACTGTGCCGTGACCCCCCCACCTCACCCCCTTAATGTTTGTATGCCTCCCCTTTCAAGCAAGGCCACTCTTCGGGATTGATCCAAGATCAAACCTGTTTGGCTTTGGAGAGTTGATGAGACCGGGGATCGAGGGGCATTGCGGGGTGATTTGGCCGTGGGCAAATTGTGATCCGTTGTTTTACTGTCTTGCCCTTGCCCAGCGGTGTACCGATGCGTACGTCACCTGATCCTGAGGTTCGGGGAGGATTGGATATTTCTCTTCATCCTCGGCATCTCCATGGCCACCATCAGCTACTGCCTGGACGTGGTCATCGGGCGATTCCAGCGAAGTGAGTAGATGCACTTGGTGCTTGTAATCGCACTGGGAGGCAGGGAGGGGAAACACGTGGATCAGAGAGCCCCCGATTAGCACGCTTGGCTACGTACGGTGCGAAATAATTTCAACATAGTATTTTCTTATAATAACAAAACACATTATTTATCGAGTTTGGTTTCCACGACCTCTCTTGCAGAAGTGAGCATGTAAAGAAAATGCAACCATAAAAATATTCACAAAAATGTATATTAATCGACATACCGGCACACTGACATTTGTAAAGTTGTTTATATACACAAGGCATGTCGCGATACATACATATCTGCGTTGGGCCACGCAATGATCTGGACAAATTCGTGCCTTTAAGAACCCCCCACGACTTGACGTAGCCAAACTGATGAAACTGTCTCGTGTAAGAGCATTAAACGCACCGATTAACCCCCCCAAAATTGAATTATGAATCATGACATCGGCTGCGCGACGTCGGTTGTCAATTCACATTGACCGCAAAGAACAGCAAGTGGGGTTGGGCAAAACACTTCGCGAGGGGGAATGAGGGAATGATGGCCAATAGCCGAGACGTAGCGAGGACATGGCAAGCCGAAGGAGGGGAGGGAACACGTCAGAGGGTTACGTCCACCTCGTAGACGGAGCGATGAGGTGAGCTGCTGTGCAGGCGCTAGATCGGTGGTCTTCATTGTCAGGCCTGCGGGCCACAGGAGGTCGGCCCTTGGTGGCCTTTAGTGCGGCCCCTGGTGGCCTTTAGTGCGGCCCCCTGGTGACCTTTGGTGCAGTCCCTGGTGACCTTTAGTGCGGCACCCTGGTGACCTTTAGTGCGGCCCCCGACAATACACAAATGTGAGAGCACATCCCTTGCGGGCGGTGTGTGGCGGCCCTCGCGCTGACGATGTCTTATCGGCGAAAGTGCCCCCCCCCCTACACCTCTGAAAATTAATGAAGATCACTGCAATTGAAGAGAGCGAAGCTGATGGCGACGGCTGGGAGGGGGGGGGGGGCGCGGGGTGGGGGGGAGACCCCCACGGCTCACCCCGATGACGAAGGGAACTCGTTCAGGAGCCTGACTCACGCGCGGGTCAGCTGGGGAACAGGTTTCTCCGACAGCTGCTGCGGGAAGCGGTTGCCGCTGATAAACGAACGAGGACAAAAAAAAGTGGTCGGCAGTGGTTGCATCGCACTGGCCAGAGGCGTTGTTGCTGAGTCGTCAGAGTGACCCAACGACTCGTCGTCGCAGTGCCGTACATGCACCACCCTGAACATGGACAGGTCAGGAACGTAACAGTATGTGACGTTCGGCCATAATACAGGAGGGTTTTTTTTTGCTGGGTTAGAGCGTGTAAATATATAAATGTGTCGTGAAACCCGCCACCACCCGACACAGCCAATTAGTAAGGTTTGTCACGTAAACAGAGCGTGCTAATTTGTTACGGAGCACAGCACACCGGTGTGTTGGAGAGCCAAGCCACAACATTTACAATCTGAGTACGACGTTTCGCCAGTAATTACAACTAGCTTCATCAGGCGACAGCCAGATTTTGGAGAAGTCCACCTGTTTCGTTCCTTACGTGACATTGACCCAGCCACCTGAGTTCGATTCCAGGCCACTGTTAATATCTGTAATGTTATCTCAACCGGCCCTGGGCCCCACTTTCACCAAGCAGCACTCACCGGCGTGGTGAAGTATTACCAAACAAACCTCACTGTCTGACACGGCATGGGAAGGTGTGTGTGTGCGTGTGTGTGTGTGACAGGGTGTGTGTGTGTGTGAGCAGTGTAGCGGTTAGCGCTACGCTGTGCCAAAAAACCGGGCGACACAAGTTTGATTCCCAATCACAACCAACACCGGTGACGAAAATTTGATAAAAAGTGGCGGTTTTTTTCGCAGTGGTTTTCACACCTGATGATGATGATTGCTTGTGTTGCAATCGAAACGTCGTGAGAATTGTATTGTTTTATTTTTATAATTTTATTATTTCCCTTCTACGTGACTTTAACCGAAAGAACCAAGAATATGAATCCCTGCAGTCACGAAAGCTTGAAATCGAAATTGTAATGTATCGTTCTCTGCTGTATATTACTTGATACTGTAAAGGAACAATATTCTCACTGGCTCCGAGAATTGGCTGTTTCGGTATTTCCACCCCTATACCTTGCGACCCAGCGCTGGAACCACCGATCCACTCCTTGCGCGCTCCGTCTCCACGGCGGTTGTTCCGTTGGGCGCGTCCTCGCGTTGCGAGCCGCACGTGGTGCAAAGTGACTCTGAAAAATAATATCTAACATCGCGCTGCGTAAGCGACACGACAATCACACGGAGTTTAAAACAACCAAATTTTTTTTTTTTTTCAATCGGTCTTCGTCTTTTCTTTTGCACAGTCAACCTGCACGTGTACGACTCGCTGGAGAACTACCGGGTGCTGCAATACTTCTCGTGGGTGCTCTACCACGTCATCCTCATGGTCGGCTCCGCCGGAGTGGCTCAGCTCATCTCGCAGCAGGCGATCGGTACGCGCCCCGCGGTGTCCTCGTGCTTGTCTCTGCCGCCAACTCGTGCACGCCGCCATCGGTGACTCCGATTTTAGCACGGTCGGCTGCGTACGGTGCGAAAGACGGTCAACGCAGCTGCCACTTCAACGGTGAAATGTTTAAACGAGTTCACGTTACGCATTTTCTGAACGGTAGTTGGTTGATTGAAAGCCAATGGGGGGTTTTTGTTTTCCTTCATGCGTTCATTCAGAGTAAATAAACCTGTGACGTTTCGGGCAATGACCCTTCCTCACAGCACATAGAGAGGCGAAGGCGGAGAGCATATAAGGGGCCGTCCATAAATGACGTCACGCGATTTTGGCCGATTTTTTACCGCCGCCCCCCCCCCCCCATTGTCACACGGCGTCACAAAAAGTCAGCCCCCCCCTCAAATATGACGTCAGAAAGCTCTGCCCCTCCAAAATAAAACATCCTTCAAATCGCTTTAAACTATTATCATTGTAGTGCGTATTTAATGTGGCGCTGCACTCTGATGTTGTAGGAGAAAACATTTATTAAAAAGTCTATTTAATTAAGAAGAACGTGTTGTCTATATTTATTTAAAGTTGCGCATTTTGATGTGACGTCACATTTGTCAACCCCCGCCCCTCTTCACACATCGTCACAAATGTCTGACCCCCCCCCCCCTAGGTGCTTGACGTCATTTATGGGCGGCCCCTAAATAGAATCCAACGGCGACTTTCTTGCCGTATACACCCAAAATCGGAGTACTATTAAAATAATCTGTGCCTTCCTTTAGTTTCCTGGCTGACTGCTGGCTAGGCTCCTGTTCACCATGACAATGACTCGATTGTTAGCGGCTGCAGGCACAATGCCACCGAAACTAGCTGGGTAACTGGCTACACGCGATGTTTTTCTTCCCCCGTGTAACAAATAAACATTTTATTGAATTGAAACGGCGAAATAAATTCGGAAGACGTAAAATATATCGCGAGAGCGAAGAGGTGGGATTATCAAATAACAGAAGACTGACGCATTTATAATCCCTCCACCTCTTCAATCTGTGCTCGTCGTAATGTAATTCTATCGGCAGAATAGTATTTAAATCCTAGAGAATATAAATAAATATATTATCTTGCCATGTTATTATTGCTACGTAAATACGCAATTACTTTTAGTGCTCCGAGAAAAGTGGGTTTGTGAGAAAGTTCACGAACATGGACAGCTGTCTCTTATTTTTCCACTGCAGAGCAACGGGTTCTCTACTCGTAACATCAAAGATAAATTATCGTACAAAAGTCTGTAATTTACAATAAAATATCATTACAGTCCCATAAACGTGCCAGCCGTCTGGACCAATATTTTCCAACGGAATTCGTTCAAGCACTCCAAACTCTGGACCGGTGTTGATTTGGGGTGTTGGGATGCCAGGGTGGCGAGATGTTCACTACCCCGCCTGGTGTGCAGGCGGTCGTGGGTTCGATTCCGACCCTGACGCCTGTTGTCTATTTGGAGTTTGCATGTTCTCCCTGTGGTCGTGTGGATTTTTTTTCGGGTCCTCCGTTTTTTTTCCCCTCCACGTTTAGAATCAACACGCGTTTAGAGTATTTGTCTGCTATATATTTCCACATGATAAGCCACTTCGTTGAGCTATCATTTGTGGCCAGGTGGCTTCTAAATAAAAATAGCTATATAGCTCAGTGAGCCTTACCTGGTGAAATAAAAACATAGTTTAGTTTAATAGCTGAATAGTTATTCTTGGTTCTTTCGGTAAAGTCACGTAGATCATTTATTTTAAAAATAAAATAAAAGCAAAAAACCCACGACGTTTCGATCGCAACACAAGCTGTCTTGATCAGGCGGAGTTTCTGAGTCACATCAGCAAATAACTGCTGCTCGGTTTTCCGATGCTGTGTTGGGGGAGAGAGATTGTATCAACAGCGTGGGTTAGCCGCCTCTGAGGTACAAACAGAAAAATAAAGTAAAAAACACGAAGAGACCCGGACCGTTTTTTTTTAATGTGTAGAAAATGTCAGCTCGTCAAGCTGCGTAGATCCGAAGACATTAAAGCGTCAACGATTTGAGAGAATGTAAACAGACGACAAGGCGAGTTCAATAAAAGTGTGTCAATAAAAAAGTTCCGGACGTGTCACGGAAATAATGATGATGACGACTGTGATGATGAATTATAATTAATGATGATTAACATTAACATCGCTTACAATGACGTCGTTCTGCTCTATTTAAGACCGGGAGCAGGTGGATTGCTTCACTATTCCGGCAAATCGGCTGATGATGCTGGATGCAATTACCAGCGAAACGTCGTACTACTCAAATTGTCAATTTTGTGGATTTACTCTCCAAAACACCGATGGGCTGAAGTAGTAACTAAATGGCGTTTTGTTTACGCGACAAATCCCTTACTAATTGGGCTGTGGCGGCTGGTTGGAGGGTTACGACGCATTAATACTCACGCGATCCAACCCCCAACAAACCTCCATCATGACTAACATTGGTCGCGAAAGCCCCTTGCCACGGTGTTAACAAACAAAAAAATGTCACTATAAATCCTTTATATGCGTGGCGGCTAGAGTCCTCTCGTCCTCTGGCTTAAGATGGCTGCCACCTATGAGTCAGATGATTGCCTGCCACCATTAAGCAATTGGTAATTAAATATAATATTTTTGTCCTAAAAAGTGTAAAAAAAAATGTAAAAAAATTTCACGAACATTATTTGTCACGTACAACGAGTCTGTGTGCAAAATGTCAGCTCGATTGGATCACGGGAAGTGGGTTAAAAAACCACCGAAAGATTTGCACGGTCGTAAGCAAGCAAGCAAGCGCGCAAGTGAACTTAATATAAAGGATTTAATAAATTAACCCGTAAAAACA
>CM025657.2:6492775-6509657 GCA_014621495.2 Entosphenus tridentatus
GTGAGAATTATTTCATTATGTTTTATTTTATTATTTTATTATTTCCCTTCTACGTGACTTTACTGAAAGAACCAAGAAGAAGCAATGATTCAGCAATGATTCCGAACTCAGCGCACCGCTCCTCTTGCTGCTCCTGTGCGCCAGGTGCTGGACTCGGGCGCCTCTATGGGGAGCTCATGGCCAAGATGTTCCCGGATGGCATCATCGCCGAAGGAGTCACCATTTTGATCCACCCGTCCGCCTACGCGCTGGCAGGTGCGTACATACGCGCGTGCGTGCGTCGGCCAGATGAACGCCGCAAGTGAATGGTTACTTGGATATTCTCCCAGCATCTACATTTCTTAAGGGACAACCTGACACAATTGGCCGGGTCTCTCTCTCTCTCGCTAGCTCTCGTTCTCTCTCGCTCTCAGGGGCAGTGGCGTAGCTATCGAGTGTGCAGGCGGTGAAACTGCACCTGGGTCCACGGTCTGTGCTTGCGAGGAGAAGGGGAGAACTTGTGCAGGAGGCCCCGTTTCATTTCTTGCGCCAAGGGTCCGTGCTAACCACACTATGTCCGCCACCGCTCAAGAGTTCAGCAAAGATTGTGTCAGAGACGCTGCTGCGAGCCTGGGTTCAAGACCTGTATTTTGAGTGTTTCTCTAAAAATCGAATGCAAAGTGTCTCCATCCTCAAATGAGTGTTGGGAGATGCTCATTGTTGTCAGTCGCCAGGAAACGGTGGTGGTGGAGGAAACTCCACGTTGCCATGGCAGGAGCTGTCACCAGGTTATATATGTATATATAAATCTCCCTACTTAATTAGGAAAGTCTCACTGAGTCTCAAGACTTATATCAGTAGGACCGTGCATTAGTCAACACCACGAATGTGCGTGTTGGCATATATAGATGAGATTTGTTAAGCCAGGCAAAGGTATCTGACCTCTACTCGAACCAATCACACGTTGAACTCATCCCTGCGAAGCTGGGAATGGTAGAAACGTGGTCAGACCACTGTTGCAGAGATGCTGATTTTCTGTCAAAAGTAGTTCTGTAAAATCAGCTTCCTTGGACCATTCTCTAACATAGTTAGCGTGCACTGGGTCAGTCTCGAATTAACTCTGGGGACACGACGCCACCGATATCACAATAAGATGAAAATAATACTAATAAATGTTTTTATATCAACACAAGCCGTCTTTTCCTCCAAAAAATTACTCGACCCAGATGATCCACATTCCAAACGCTTTGGTCAATGTCCACGCACCGCTTGCAGAGCGCCTATGCCGTATGTATGTGGAACTTCTTTCGCACCGTACGTAGCTAACCGTGCGACCCGGAAGGGCGGGGGGAAAGGCAACAAACTAAGCCCAAAAATCAGTTCTCAAGAAATTAGTTTTCAAGTTAAGCTTAAAAGTGCATAGCTGCAGTGGCTTCCTAATATTCGAAGGTAGAACATTCCAGATGGCCGCACAAAGCGCCTCTGATAGCACTCGATGCGGTGACCATTTTGTTTGATGGTGAGCCAAAAGCCGCTGCTGTGAGGATGACCAGAGTTTGCATGATGGTTTATGCTTCTTGACGAGATCGACAAGGTATTGTGGTTCATCTGTTGCAAGTACTTACACTGTGTGCCCTCACCACTCCATCCTGACTTAACTAAACTACTTATATTTTTCTTCTTGGATCTTTCGGTAAAGTCACGTAGAAGGGAAATAATAAAATAATAAAAATAAAACATAATAACATAATTCTCACGACGTTTCGGCCACAACGTAAGCAGCCGTCCTCAGGTGAAGAACAGGTCTGTCGGAAAGACAGACCTGTTCTTCTTGTGGCCGAAACGTCGTGAGAATGATGTTATTATGTTTATTTTATTTTATTATTTCCCTTCTACGTGACTTTACCGAAAGAACCAAGAAGATTAATCCCTGCAGTCACGAAAGCTTTAAATCGATACTTATATTTGATCAGGTAAGGCCCATTGAACTATATGCAGCTCTTTTACAGAAGCGACCTGGCCACAAATGATAGCTGAACGAAGTGGCTTATCGCGTGGAAATTTACAGCAGCTAAACACTCTAAACGCATTTCTATTCAAAATGTATTGGGGATAAACCAGAGAATCTTGAGAAAAATCCACACGACCACGGGGAGAACATGCAAACTCCAAATATACAGGCATCAGGGCCGCGATGAAACTCACGACCTCCTGCACACCAGGCGAGGTAGTTAACATCTCGCCACCGTGGCCACCGCGGTCTGAGATCGTCAGCTGGACACGCCATCAGGGTCTACCACCAACACCTCAGTCGTATCAGGCTTCAACCTCAGCCAACCACGACACGCGAACTCCAGACACACAGCAGACGTCGCGCGGCCCAATTCCCACACGGCCGCTTTGCCTACGGTGCGGAAGACGTCAGCGTTGGGCTCGAACCCCTCGACGACCTCCCGCATTCTAGATTTGAAGCTTTCGTGACTGCAAGGATTTATACGCTTAGGTTTTTTCGGTAAAGTCACGTAGGTAAAAAAATTAAAATTAATAAAAGTAAAATAAAATAAAAATCACAAGCTTCCGTCTTCAGGTGGAACCGTCACAGCACGATCGCTGTATCAAGTAAAGATAAATTCCAAGAGACCCGACCTTGTATATGTACTGGTTGAGGGGGGAGGAGCCAGGGTAGGCCCCTGGATAGGAGTTTTGTATTATTATGGTAAGGTTGGTGCGGCTGAGGCTGCTGCTAGAAATGAGCCTTTGTTGTGTAGACTGGTTGAGCTGGGAGGTGCCAGAGTTGTTGAGGTGCGGCTGCTGCTAATGGAACTGAGCCTTTTTTCTTCTTGGTTCTTTCGGTAAAGTCACGTAGAAGGGAAATAATAAAATAATAAAAATAAAACATAATAAAATAATTCTCACGACGTTTCGGCCACAACGCAAGCAGCCGTGAGATTTATTTAGTTATTTATTTTTATTATTTTATTATTTCCCTTCTACGTGACTTTACCGAAAGAACCAAGAAGATGAATGCCTGCAGTCACGAAAGCTTTAAATCGAAATTTAACTGAGCCTTTGTTATGTAGACGGCAGAAGCAGAAAAGCAGGTCAGGAAGAAACAGCCCCTTGCTATGTTGCTGGGTGGGTAAAACTTAAAGCAGGAAACCTCCCGCATACCGGGCGAGGCAGTTGACCATCTCCCTGACTCGCAGGCGCGGCGGCGTACTCGGGGGCGGTGACGCACACGCTCTCGACGGCCGTGCTCGTCTTCGAGTTGAGCGGGCAGATGTCGCACATCCTGCCCGTGCTCATCGCGGTGCTCATCGCCAACGCCATCAGCCAGCGGCTGCAGCCGTCCTTCTTCGACGGCATCATCATCGTGAAGAAGCTGCCCTTCATGCCCATGCTCGCCATGGGCAAGACGGAGTAAGGGGCACCCACCACCTCCACCACCTCCACGACTGCACATCACAATGATGTCATCGTTATTGTTATAATATGTATTGTGACGAAGGTTATTATTGTAAATAATTGTCATATAGTGCCTCTTAATAATAATTAAGATCGTGTTGGGTCATAATTGTTACGTGCATAATACGTATGATGAGCATACGAATTATAATCGTTATGTATTACTGTTCTTAAATTGTATTCATTATTATAATAATGATACCGATACCTATTAGAATAATTGTTATTCTTGTAATAATCAGTAGGATAATGCGCCGTATGGTGTGTCAATATCAGTATAATAATCATTAGCTCCTATTATAGTAATTATAGATAACATTAGATCTCGTTATAGTTAATTAGGAGTAAATGATCTTCACCCCCTGTGGGATATAAGACCACAATGAGTTCCCTCCACTTCTTCCTGTTCCTGGAAACATGCTGAACCTCGCCCCAACAGACGCTGATCGCTGCCACCAGCTCATCCTCCCAATAATTATCTGTTTTTGGTATCGCGCCGTTTGAAGGGGCACCCCCAGTAGCAGCTGTCCCCACCGTGGCACGCGGTGACTGAGCACGCCTGGACTTGTGTAGGGGAATTAACCAAAAAGTGTGCGCAGAACGTCAAATAGCGCGCAGATGACGTGCACAAACTACGTACAAATAACACGCAGATAACGTGCACAAACTACATCAAATAACAAGCAGATAACGTGCACAAAAATCACTCAGCCTCGTGCATTGTGCAAAAACCATCAACCGCTCCTGAAGAGCTGCATTGCGGTCCTCTGCATTTCGCCTCGCATCCCCAAATAGTATTTTTTAAGATACTATTGTAATACAGTAAAACCTTGGATTGCGAGTAACTTGGTCCGCGAGTGTTTTTCAAGACGAGCAAATTTTTGAAATAAATATTAATTTGATAAACGAGCGAGGTCTTGCAATACGAGTAGTGCGTGTATACGCTTTGTCTGCCGAGCGTCACGTGATCACAACCGATTTACGAGTGCTTTCATATACGAGTGCTTTGGATTACAAACACGTTTCCGGAACGAATTATGCTCGCAATCCAAGGTTTTACTGTAATTTACTTTTAAAAAAACACGTGCACGCACGCACCTATAGCTTGTGATATGTACAACCGCTTCCCTGCCCCTGTTTGTCTGCTGGCCGACGAGGGCTCGACGGAGAAGATCCATCGCTTGCTGGGGGGGGCTTTGCTCGGCCAAGACGCTTCGTGTGACTTCCCCGCAGATCTCACGACGTGATGGCTGAGGACTTCATGACGACCGACGTGAAGTACGTGACGAAGGAGAGCACCTACAAGGACGTGAAAGACCTGCTGATGAAAACCAAAATCCGCGTCTTCCCCCTGGTCGACTCCAACGGTGCGTTGGCGTCAGAGATCGCAATCGGGTACCCGATACCCGTACCCTACCCGATACCCGGCTACCTGTACCCGGCCGGGTACGGGTACGGGTAGCCGTTTGCGACCCTGGTACGGCCGGGTACGGGTACGGGTACGGGTAGGCCGTGAGTCACTGGTGAGTAACCGTTTGTCACTCATTTCGGGTAGGGTACGGGTACGGGTAGGGAACGGGAACCCGTACCTGACCGGGTACGGGTATGGGTACCCATTTGCGACCCTGGTGCGGCCGGGTACGGGTACGGGTAAGGAATCAAAACCCGTTTGCGACCTCTGGTTGGCGTTTGCTGAGCAAGCGAGTGGCGTCGCCGTAACGCGTGTTGTGCGCGGGTTTCTCTCGCAGCAACGGCTGTGGGTTTCGGATGTTTGGCTTGGGCCGCACCGAACGATCTGAACTGATTTGTATGAGAATCGGTTTTCTCCTTTTTTTTCTGGCAACAAAGCAGGTAAATGATAAAATAATAAAAATACAACGTTTTATTTTATTATTTTTATTATGCTGTCTTTTTTATTTTATTATTTCCTTTCTACGTGACTACCGAAAGAACCAAGAAGATGAATCCCTGCAGTCATGAAAGCTTTAAATTAAAATTTAACAAAACAGGTGTTAAGTTGTTAAAACACCAAACTGAAACAGTTCACAAGGAATCATGTGTGCATTAACCACAATACTTGTGGTTAGAATGCAAAAAAAAACATACTTTGATAATAAATGCATTGTCCTTGACACTGATTGGTCCACACCAGAGACAGCTTTCTTTTGAGCCTCGTCTCAAAACGATGTTAGATCAGAGGACGCCAAAAGGCGTGAATTTGTAAGGTTTAAGATCCCTCCACCACCTGACACTGCTAACCAAACACATTGTTACCTGCACGTGCGTGCGCCACTCTCTTTCCTAATTAACCCCTATTTACCCCTGCCACCGTCTCTCCTCATTTTCCCTATATATCCCTGCCACAATCCCTCCTCATTTCCCCTATATATCCCTCACAACCGTCTTTCCTCATTTCCCCTATATATCCCTCACCACCATCCCTCCTCATTTCCCATATATATCTCCCACCACCGTCTCTCCCCATTTCCCCTATATATCCCTGCCACCATCCCTCATTTCCCCTATATATCCTTCACTACCGACTTTCTTCATTTCCCCTATACATCTTTGCCACCGTCTCTCCTCATTTCCCCTATATATCCCTCACCACCATCTCTACTCATTTCCCCTATATATCCCTGCCTTATCGACCCCCTATTGACCCCCCCCCTCCCCCCATCGTCAACCCTCAGAGTCGCGCGTGCTGCTGGGCTCCATCAAGCGCATGGAGCTCATCCGCCTGGTGGGCGACCAGCTGAGCTCGGAGCGCCGGCTGGAGCACCTGCGGCGGCGGCTGCTGGCGGAGCACGCGAGCAGCGAGGAGCAGCACCACGACTACCTGCACGAGGTCCTCTACCCTTGCCCGTCCAAGCGAGGACGTCCGCCGCGGAGGCGGAGCGATGTAATCGGCTCGCTCGCTCGTTGCACGCGCGTGTGCGTGCCGGTGCCGGTGCCCGTGCGGATTTTGTTGTTGTTGTTTTTGAGTTGTGCGCCTTTTGGCGTCATCTGGTCAAACACCAATGGAGACTAGGCTCTAAGAAAAGCTGTCTCGGGTGTGGACCAATCAGCTTCAAGGACAGTGCATATCATTATCATTATCAGAGTTGTTTTTTTTTGTTTGCATTTTGACTACTTGTGTTGTGGTTATTGCAAACATTATGCCTTGTATAAAGGTGTCAGTTTTTGTACCAGTTGAAAGGGTAAAAACCTATCACTATATTTTGCCACTGGTAAAGGAGATGTCTCAGTGTAAATGCTTACCCCGAGCTCTCAATACTCTGATAGTGCGCTGTCTTTGAGTTGTACGCCTTTTGGCGTCATCTGGTCCAACACCAATGGAGACTAGGCTCTAAGAAAAGCTGTCTCGGGTGTGGACCAATCAACTTCAAGGACAGTGCATATCATTATCAACATCAGAGTTGTTTATTTTTGTTTGCATTTTGACTGCTTCTGTTGTGGTTATTGCAAACATGATGCCTTGTATAAAGGTGCCAGTTTTTGTACCAGTTGAAAGGGTAAAAACCTTGCGTGTTCACCGCGAGTTCCGTGTGTGCGGTTAATGCAGACGGGATTCCTCGCAAAAGGTTTCCGTTTGGTGTTTGAGCACCGTGACACAACTGTTTCATTGCCAGAAAGGGTGAAACATATTCGAATATGTTGATACTCGCAAAAAAGGTCCCATAGTTGTTTTTGTTGTCATCGTTGGTGTTGTTGTGTTTGTGTACTGAGTTGGGGGGCGGCGGCATAGCGGTGAGCGTGAATGCGTTTAAAAAGCTTGTGAAGTGTATGTAGTGCATGCAATTGTGGTAAAAATGTTACGTGAAAGAAAACATTTTGATCGTATAACTCCGCTGATGCTCTACCGCTCTGCTGCTACGACACGCTCTGGCTTAACGTCCGCGTGGAAAAGACGAATTTTTTAAAAATCCAAATACTTAGTACCGCCATCAGAAAGAGTTTATGACACTCAATCTGGCGATAAAGGTCAACTTGGCGAGATGGTTTAGCTGTAGAGCAAGTGGGTCACAAGCAGAAGGTTGTGAGTTCAAATCCTGGTTGGTGGTTGGGAGGTTGACTCAGCCCATCATCGATTTAAAAAAACGAATATCAATTTGTGGGGAAGTCAACAGTGGTTTTCTTATGGATAGACTCACCTCCGCCATATGATCGAGGAGTTTCCAGCACTGGCTCATCGCTGTAAATGGGATCTGAGGACTGCCTCAATGCTCACTTGAGCAGGACATAAACTTGACCATCATCATTATTGTCGTTATAAATGTAAATCTTGTGCGCAAATCCGCTGGAGAAAATGTGGTAAAATTGAAACAATTATATTTTGAATACTAAATCTTGCATTCGCTCTTTCTTCCTGCAGCTTTTGCCTGGCAAAAATAGGATGCAAAGGTCCATGTTGGACGGTAAGGCAGTCATTGGCATCGTCTGATGTGTAGTGTGTGTGTGTACACATGAGCACTCGGGAGACAGGGACAACCTTAACAGGCCTTGGTAAACCGTGCCGGCCTTAATAGGAAGCCACTGGATCTATGCACTTTTAAATCTCGATTGAAAACTCATATCTTGAGAACTGCTTTTTGTGTTTAGTTTGTTGTCCATCCCATGCCTCCGATTAGCCTTCCGATTAGCACGGTTGGCAACGTACTGTGCAAAGTAATTCCAACACACATACATACAAATCAACACAGGTCAATGTGGCTCCAGACATGATCATTGTTCCATGTCTCGACAAAATCATCTCAAGTAGCATCTAGAGTCCACGGGTTATTGTGATCTACTCTTCCACGCTGGTTAGACGTCCTAGGATGAGAGGGGAGTACACGCACTTGACCCCACCGATATAATAGGTGCTCCCTAACTGCACTCGCCCCATTAGTCTGTAAGGCAATGCAGGGGTGGAGGTGACCGAGTGTCTGAAGGGTCAGAATGCCGAGCTGGTATTGCGTATCATTAAATAAATACAATTACAATTCCTTATAAGGGAAACGAATACCAATGAATAACAATTGAATGATTACCAATCTATAGAATTACAATACGCTCCCCCTCTTTGCCTCGAATCACTGCACCAGATTGAATTGAATGATGACGTCACCCTGATGCTGGTCTATTTAAGACCGGGAGCAACAGGAGAGCTTCACCATTCTTGCCCGATGAAGCTGATTGTAATTATTAGCGAAACGTCGTACTACTCAAATTTCTAAATGCTGTTGATTCTCTCTTCAACACACCGGTGGGCTAAAGAAGTGAATTATTTTGTCCTTTGAAAAACGTGACACATTTTTCACTGTTTGGCCGTGTCGGGTGGTGGAGGGTTACGACACATTTATAAATAACGCGATCTGGACCAAAAACGTTTATGATGAGATCCTGGGTTTGAATTCTGTGATTAAATCGGGTTCTCAGGCACAGTGAGCAGATGGTCTCAAGTGCAGTCACTGATCACTCACTTGAGTGGGCCGATGTATAGTTGGGGGAATTTTAATATCAGTTTGACCGTCATGCAATGGACATTGGTCGCAGTGGGAAAGTTCTTTCCCCATAAAGTGTGGACCAGAGGTCACGGAATTTCAGAAGTAGCTCTGGGGTATCCACTTCAAACATTGGGGGAGGGGTGGGGATTGCCCTGATTTACGATATATCCGCACGGATTATAATTATCAAAATTTAGGGGAAGGGGAAGACGTAACATTCTAAACTAATAAAATAATCAACTGTAATCGATTAATCGAATATAATTAATATTTATATAGAGGACCTTCGCTCAAGGCGCTCGATATAGCTGACAAAGCGGTGACAGAATGGAATTATTTCGATGGCAGGGGTGTACAAGGATTGAGGAATGAATGACAGTGATGAAGGGTACTTATGGATCACCAAAGGGTAGGGGAGGGATGCGAATGAGTGGAGGGGTGAGGGGAGAGAAGAGGGAGAGAATGGGGAATAGAGAAGAGGTGAGGCTTTAAGAGAGGAATGGAAGGAGGTTAAGGAAAGGGACTGCTTAATGTACAGTGTCAGTGTTGAGTCTGTGGTGCAGTGTTGAGTCTATGGTGCAGTGTTGAGTCTATGGGCAGTGTTGAGTCTGTGGTGCAGTGTTGAGTCTATGGTGCAGTGTTGAGTCTGTAGTGCAGTGTTGAGTATATGGTGCAGTGTTGAGTATATGGTGCAGTGTTGAGTCTATGGTGCAGTGTTGAGTCTATGGGTAGTGTTGAGTCTATGGGCAGTGTTGAGTCTATGGTGCAGTGTTGAGTATATGGTGCAGTGTTGAGTCTATGGTGCAGTGTTGAGTCTATGGGCAGTGTTGAGTCTATGGGCAGTGCTGAGTCTGTGGTGCAGTGTTGAGTCTATGGTGCAGTGTTGAGTCTATGGTGCAGTGTTTAGTCTATGGGCAGTGCTGAGTCTGTGGTGCAGTGTTGAGTCTATGTGCAGTGTTGAGTCTATGGGCAGTGCTGAGTCTGTGGTGCAGTGTTGAGTCTATGGTGCAGTGTTTAGTTTATGGTGCAGTGTTCAGTCTGTGGTGCAGTGATTAGTCTATGGTGCAGTGTTGAGTCTATGGGCAGTGTTGAGTCTGTGGTGCAGTGTTGAGTCTATGGTGCAGTGTTGAGTCTGTGGTGCAGTGCTGAGTCGGTGGTGCAGTGTTGTGTCTATGGGCAGTGCTGAGTCTGTGGTGCAGTGTTGAGTCTATGGGCAGTGTTGAGTCTATGGTGCAGTGCTGAGTCTGTGGTGCAGTGTTGAGTCTATGGGCAGTGCTGAGTCTGTGGTGCAGTGTTGAGTCTATGGTGCAGTGCTGAGTCTGTGGTGCAGTGTTTCGTTTATGGGCAGTGTTGAGTCTGTGGTGCAGTGTTTCGTTTATGGTGCAGTGTTGAGTCTATGGTGCAGTGTTGAGTCTATGTGCAGTGTTGAGTCTATGGGCAGTGTTTCGTTTATGGTGCAGTGTTGAGTCTATGTGCAGTGTTGAGTCTATGGGCAGTGCTGCTCAATGTACAAGGGAAGTTTATTCCGGTGGAGGAGTGCAAGGACTGAGAGAGACAGAGAGAAGATTGGTAATGAAGAGGACGAGAGGGGGCATGGAAGGAGATGAGAGAGGCGAGATGATCGAATGATTGTTACTTCCCGAGAGCCACACGCAGTGATTCACTCACCCGGCCGTATGGAATGCGATCACCATTATACGTTTCCTTGCAGACAGGAGTGGCTCAAAGAAGAGGTCAATGGTTCTCCTCAGTGGCGAGGACATCATTCCAAGGCCCAGCGACCAGGTGAACATCCACCCGGCCACTCACTCGCATCATCTAAAACGTGCACTGTTGAAATGGCGAAGTCTTCATTGGTTAAGTGTATGACTCCGTAATCTGGTCAGGTGTTGTGTTTTTTGTAATGTAACTCTGTTTGTCTTTCTCAGTTTGAATCGAAGAAAGTGAAACTCCTATTGGGGGTAAGAACCAAAATTCTATGCTTGACCTTCATAAGAGCTTAATATTCATGATATGCATTACTTTATCTCAATAATTATAATACCATTGTTCAGCGGATGGCCCACAGGACCTGTTTAAATATCACCCACCACTGATATTGGTTGTGGCCAGGAATCAAAAGGCATGCCACTGGGTTCAAAGCACGGTGTGCTAACCACTGAACCACCACTCACCCCATTAATTATTGTTATTTATTTAGTTTATCCAGAAAGCCTCATTGAGTTTCAAGACTCTTTCGCGTGACAACGCGATTGCATTAACAGTAAATGATTTGAGCGTTAAAAAGTTGCCGTTTTGAATTCATCCACAGGATGGGCACGCTATCTTGGAAAGCATGACAGATGAGGAGGTAAGACGGATCATTAGTGGCTGCCCCAGCAATGCTGCACAGATTCGTGCTGTGTTCTCCTCTATTCAGCGCTGGTCACAACGGCAGCCTGACTGCCCTTCTTGTGCACTAAAGACAAAGATCCTCCGTATAGCCTGAACAGACTTTTGGGGCAAGTTCTGCTTGCAAGCGCTTATGAAGGCTCGGCACGGCACACGAAGGGGTGCGTGGCCAGCACCACGCCCGACCGCATTTGTCTCCCCAGTGGCGATGTTTACGACACATACTTCATCGCACTGGTCAGTGTGGGGTTGTGGATGGTGGGTTTCAGGACCGGTTTAGGTATCGCTCGCCGCTGACGAAATCCGCGGCTGGGAATCAGACCCAGGTCGCAGGGCTCGTAGTGCAGCGCACTGACCACTGCGACACCCCACACTAGCCGTTACATAAAACGTTGATTTAAAAAAAATGTGAATTAAATGGAAATCGAATAGGATGCTGGAAATAATAAATTCACGATGACCATGGGGGAACAAAACATTGCACAAACTTTTAAGAAACTCGATTGTAAATTGAAACGAGAGATAAAATGTGTGATGGTGAAAATAATGACGATCGCAGACTCCTACATTGACTTGGGGGAAGGGTCAGGGTTAGAAAGCCTTAGGCCCAGGAGTTGAGTTGTTTTTAGTTTGTAAAATGAGATGTTAACTGGTGAGATGTTAACTACCTCGCCTGGTATACAGGCGGTCGTGGGTTCGATCCCGACCCTGACGCCTGTATATTTGGAGTTTGTATGTTCTCTCCGTGGTCGCGTGTATTATTCTCCGGGTCCTCCGGTTTTTACCTCCACGTTTATAATCAACACGCATTTAGAGTTTCTAGATTTGAAGCTTTCGTGACTGCAAGGATTCATACTCTTAGGTTTTTTCGGTAAAGTCACGTAGGTAAAAAATATTCTTTTATTTTACTTTTATTAATTGAATGTATTTTTTTACCTGCGTGACTTTACTTTTATTAATTTTTTTACCTGCGTGACTTTACTTTTATTATTTTTTTTACCTACGTGACTTTACCGAAAAAACCTAAGAGTACACATTTAGAGTATTCGGCTGCTATTCATTTCCACATCACAAGCAGCTTCGTTGAGCTACGTAGCTCAGCGTGCCTTACCTGGTAAAATATTTATTATTTTTTATTTGAATACTTTTCAAACGAGCATCGCTTCACCCTCGTGGCCGCTGACACTGACACCCCCCCAACATGCGCTGCCCCGCAGATCGAAGAGTGGGAACGGCAGCAGCTGGAGCAGGTCATCTGTCTCGACGGGGTCACCATAAACCCAGCTCCGTACCGGATCATCCAGACCGCCTCCTTGCACAAGGTGCGTCCCCAATCAGGGCCAGGCAGCGCGTTCTTCTCGTACAGCAGCGAAGGCACCACGGCTATCGTCGCAGGAATATAACAAAGATTAAATATATAAGGGGGTCGTAAACGTCGCCTGTTATATAGGTAAGTCGTCGTTACTGGTCCACCCTAATCCGCACAAACCTTGGCAGATGCGCATACCTGATGCACAAATGTGGAAATTGAAATGTTTCCGGTGTGCGGCTGTGGTCATCCAGAAGAGACCGTATAACATGTAACGACGCAATGGCCCCATCCACAAATACGCAGGAGACATCACAGCGATACACTCTGCTGCTCCTGACGAGGTTATCCGGGCTTGACCACGTTGAATGTAAATGTTGCAGTTCTTGCTCTGCGTCTACATCAGTCATACGACAAGAAGAGCAGACCGGCGAATGTGTCCCTGGGGTTTGTTTTTTTGGTTTTTAGCAATAGAAGCGACGTTATACCGGTGCCCATTTGGACCGGTGTCACAACGGTGGCAGAGATTCACCGACGCTGCGTTCCTCTCCTTGCAGGTGTACGACCTCTTCAATCTGCTGGGCCTGAGTATCTGCTACGTGACGGCACTTGGAAAACTGGTGGGCGTTGTGTCCCTGAAGGAGGTAAGCTGCACCTTCGTTTTGATTTAAAGCTTTCGTGACTGCAGGGATTCATATTCTTGGTTCTTTCGGTAAAGTCATCACGTAGAAGGGAAATAATAAAAAAACATTTAATAAAAAAGATTTTATTATTTCCCTTCTACGTGACTTTACCGAAAGAACCAAGAATATGCACCTTTGTTGTTCATTCGAACAGCTCCCATCGCCGGTCCTTGTGGTAGCAGGATCATTTCGTCTAGTCCAGGAGCGGTGGTCTAGGGGTCAGCGAGATGCGCTACGAAACCCGACGACCGATAACCAAACCGGTCCTGGGCCTTCCCTAGTTCGACACAGCCTCAAATGAGCACCTGTTGTGGTGTGTAAACATTGGCACTGGGGAGACGAAGGCGGCTGGGCGCGGCGCTGGATACCCACACCCCTTGCGCGCAGTGCTCGCTAACGGCACTTGCCCCAACAGTCTGATGAGGCTATATGGGGGGGGGGGTCTTTGTGTTCCTTTCATTGACAATGAATTCCTCAAGGCTCTCTTTGTCTGTTTTAGGACTTTGCGTTTAGTACACTTGTTCGAACTTTGAATGTGTGACGTTGCTCAATGTTGTTCCTCCTGTCGCTCTATGGAAGGTCACTTCTCCTCCTCCTCTGCTGCTGCTGACGTCTAGAATTCCTTGGGGGTTTGTGCGGGTCCTTAACGAGTATCGTCCAATGCAAAAACCTTGGACGTCAGCCTCTGTCATCCTGCGCAAACGATCATTGGCTTTGACGTTTGAGTTTCAAAGGTTCTGTTCGTTGGCGTCCGCCTGTAATTCTCCAATGCAGGGCAAAGGACTCCACCATTTCCTTTCCTCAGTCGTCCCTCTCCAGTCGTAGATTTCGTCTCGCTGCCATCGTTTCTTCTGCCAACCCTCCGCTTCTCTTCCCATCTTCTCTCGGGTCTCCACTCGGTCATTCGCTTTGCGTCTCACCTCTCGTCAGGTGTCCTCACCACGCATGCCGCCCAGGCACGGGTTCCACTCAACGTTTGCTGAAACGTCTCCGACGCTCACCTCCCCTTTCCTCCACTGTCGTCCCGCGCCCTGTGCAGCTGAAGCAGGCCGTGGGGGCGACGGTGAAGGGGAACTTCGTGAGGACTGTGCGGCGGAACAGCAAGGTGGACCAACCGCCGGCTCAGATGCCCGGCGCGGACTCGTCGGGGCCGGGCGGAGCGTCGCAGGACGGCGACGACATCTCTCCGGAGCCGGAAACGCGCCACCGGAGAGTCTCCTTCCAGGGCTCGGCGGTGTAGGCGGTTGTTCCGACGACGGTTTTTGCACCGGCGGACGACGCGACGGGTTCGCGTGGTAGGAACGGCGCGAGCTGTGGGAGTCCCTTGCTGATGCTGCGGGGGGCACCCATCTGGCCGAGTCCGTAAACACTTTGACGCCGGCAAGGGAGCGGTTCGCCATCCGGCGTCTAAGCTTCTTCCATTCCTCCCGTAGCTGCCAATGAATGATGGATAGACGCCCGTCGATCTATCGATGCCAGTGGTGCTGCTTGGTGCAACAGTCGGTGAAGTTGGGGGCGGCGGGGGGGTGAGGCGGGGCGGGGGGGAAGAATCGCCTTGCATGTTTTTTTGTTTTTCGTTTGCGAGATAGCGTAGGTTCGTAGGCGGGCGAGCGAAAAGTTGCACCTGCAAATATATTTCTGGGCTACGTTGCACGCAAGCATCCTGCAGCCCAGTCCAATCTATAAGCTAGGGGTGAGTATAGTTTGAGGAGGTCGTGCCGTCCTGCTAAATTGTTCGCCCATGCCAAACAGTCCAGGTCACTTAGGAGCAGACAGTGATTTAAAAATAGTTTTTACACGTCTGTGTAACCGTTCCATCTATATCCATTGTGTGTTGTTGTTGAGCATTCAGTCAAATAATTCAACCTTAATTCTTCTGTCCGCAATAAAAATAAAACGTTTAGTCCATCAGCCGACGGTTTTGGAACGGTGGCGCAGTGGTTAGCGCACTGCGCTATGAACCCCGGTGAACCCAAGTTGCATTTCTGGCCTCGGCTGACATTCAGCGAATCGTCTCCGCGCTTCCATCACCAACCTTCACTCGAGCCGCGTGGTGAAGTATGGTCAAACAACCCCCATGACTGATAGAGTGTGGGAAAGCCTTCATCGAGCAGTGGATTGAAATAAGGGCTGCGAATTGCTATAGATTTTTTTTGGTATCATAATAATTATTAATCAGTCTATGGGCTTTCTAAAACCTTTATGAATCCAGGTGAGGCCCAAAAAGTCCAAAACCTGTCCACAGTTTGCTTGTTGAATCACATGCTGCTGGACAATGTTGGTCTGCAAAGCACCGATAGGTCGGTGGACTAACAGACATGGAACGTTCATGCGGAGCGACAAATGGGCTGTCCGTCAGTTGCGACGCATTTACATCCTTAAAAAATCTACGTCGTAGTGTCGTTAAGCAACGAGCATTCACTCAGATCGGTGGCGTGACTCATCATGGGGGCACAGGATGCCTTGACCCGCCCCTGGTGTCCAAAGCTAAGAGTTGGGCCCCCCCCCCTCCGACAGCCCCCGTGAGATAAGTTTTCGACAACAGTGTAAAAGAAGACGGAGCGCCCCTTACAGCGTTAAATGTTCGAGACCGTGAGCGTAACGACGGTGTGATCGGGCGAGAGGAGCCGCGATAATTAATAGCCAAGGTTGCGACCGTGCGAGACAAATCAAATATTATGGGCCCCACTTGGCCGAGTGCCGCTCCCGCCAGCTGATAACGCCGTCACTACGCCGCTGGTTCAGAAGCTGTCTCGCCAGATGGGACTCCACGCCTCGCTGAGCAGGTCTAAGTGTCCGCCGGTGACATGGGGCGCGATTAAAGGCACGCGTCGTGACGTCCGCCAAAACACACGCGTTTGGGTTTCGTCCTCTGCTCTGCTGCGGTGGGTTTTTTTTTTAGGGGAAGCTGATGTCACCGTTGTGTTGTGTAAACGACGTGGGCAAAGGAAGGGATCATTTTGCATCTGTCGTACTTTAATATATATATAAATATATGCCCGCGCTCAAAGGGTGAGTGAAGTGACCCAATACTTTATTTGGAATGGGGTAGGGGGGGGTCAGGGGGGCAGGGGGGGGGGGGCAGGGGGGGAGTGGGGGTCTGATTGTGATTGATGCAAATGAGGTAGCATCGGGGATTGAATTCGCCGTGCAAATTCTGTAAAAACGTCGGTGTACATAGCGCGCTCTCTCTCTGTGGAGGACACGGATACGCGATGAAGTGCTTGCTGTGCCAATCCTAACCACGTGCGGTATAAATGTTTCCCCCCATGTTACACAATGGCATGATTGTGGTTGAATAACGTTTTCCTTGTGAAGGAGTTTTTAGTTATGTCTGTGACGATCATCAGCCCTGATCTAAATTGTGTGACCATTTTTCCACCTATCATTTCCTCCCGATAAAGTATAGAATTCACTTAACGATTCTTATCCTCACGTTCAAGGCCTTGAATGCGCTGGCTCCTCAATTCCAGACCGATCTGCATGATGATGACTATGTGTTTAATTCCAAATGAGTATTTTTCGGTGTCATTTTCGAATTTGGAAAATAAGGTGTTGACCACCCA
>CM025657.2:6537582-6565446 GCA_014621495.2 Entosphenus tridentatus
CCGATTGGGAACCGATTGGGAACCGCGTGGGAACCGATTGGGAACCGCATGGGAGCCGCAAACCGCAGACGTCGCGTACAATTTACACAGATTCTGCTGTCCACGGAACAATGAGGAGAGAGTCTAAAGTGGAGATGCGAGGTGGCCGAGGCGGCTCAGAGGTCAGCGACCTGAGCTGGTACTGCTGAGATCCTCGATTTGCCTGTGATTAAATGGGGCAGTGAGTTGGTAAAAAACTCAACTATTTCAACTAAAACCTTTTATTTCTTTTAACAGGTAAGGCCCACTGAGCTATCATGCTCTTTTTTAGAAGCGACCTGGCCCACAAATGATAGCTCAAATAAATGGCTTGTCTTTTGGAAATGCATAGCAGCCAAATACTCAAACCGTACGTTGATTCTGAATGTGGAGGGGAAAACCGGAAGACCCAGAGAAAAATCCATACGACCACGGGGAGAGAGACATGCAAACTCCAAATATACAGCCGCAGGCATCAGGGTTGGGATCGAACCCACGTGCTCCTGTATACCAGGCGAGATAGTTAACATGCCACAACCGCGAAATTTTATTGGTATGGCCTCAGCCTGGTCACGATGACTGCACAAGAGAACGCCACGGCATTTAATTTGCTTCTGCGGTCAAGTTGGTTAAATTCCAGCTCGGTGTATAAAAAATATCTGTTTTGACTGTCACGCAATGAGCATTACTCTGTCGAGAAGTGCTGCTCGCTACCGCTTGGACCAGAGGTCACGTGAACGGAACTCTCAGAAGGAGTTCTGTGATGTACGCTTCCATGGGCCGTTCAGTAACTCAGAGGGCTGTCCTACTCTGCGAGATATCCGAATGAGTTCCGCCTCTCATGAAATAACGCTCGATAGCACAATCTGAATGAAATTCAGGAGACAAATGACAAGGGAATCAAAGTGGCAATGTATTGACACACAACAAGCTTGGAGGAAGGCCACGTGGTGTAAGAGAGCCGAATTGAATGGACTCCGCAAGGTAGTTCTGCAGGCTAAATTAAACACGGACATCAGGGGACTACCGTTGGTGTCACATGCACGTGGTTAAATGCACAAGTCGGTCTCTATTTGCGCTGCGGAAGGGCCATTGCTCGAAATTACAGACTCCGACCGTATCCTGTGGTCGCTCGCGCTCACACGCACCACCCCATCGTTAGAGGCACCCCCCAAATTTCGCTTTAAAAAACAGTCGGGAAAAGTGCATCTTATAATCTAGAGAACACGGTATGTGTGTACGGTATACATTTCTCTGATTCGGCAAGTGTTTATGATGAATGGATGGGGTGATTTTTTTTTATGAATTTCGTGATTCCATCTTCAAGCAATATTTCCCCCCCAATTTGTGACTGTGAATTCTGGAATGACGTTTTCTCTCGCAAACCTGACTTGAGAGTTTGTTTTTTTAATTACATTTTGTACCATGGTGATCAAGAGTCTCATTTGCAAGAGCGACCCTTTGGGCAGTAATTTGTATAATCCCAACTGATAGCAGCACAGCTGGGCTAGAGCGGTTAACAGCCGACCCGTCGCTTTCCTCCACGTGGATTGTGGCAGTAGTGGCATCACTAACGGATCCATGCCGCCTTGCTGCTTGCCCCCCCCCCCCCACCAGTGTCATCTGCGGAGGGGTCAGCTGTGCCTACCTCTACTGCCAGCGCACGTTCTTTGCGTACGTCCGCAAGAACAAAGTGACCGCTAAGCTCCTGGCCAGCGAGTAAGTGGGAATTTTAGACGTCGGGTGACTTTCACCAGCCAGCTCCGGCCACAGTGTCGAGAATGCTTCTGTCACGGCCGATATCGATTAATCAATCGTCCTCTCTATTGGTAAGAGGTTGGCAGCAACAGATCTCCGTTTTTACCTGGCCCTCCACACTTCTACATCACCTTCCTGTCTTGAGACCGCTCCATTGATCGATGTCACCAATCCATTTCTGTCCTTGCCATTCTTTCATCTGTCTTTGCTGACAGAAGGCATTTTTAAATCCTTTATATTAAGTTCACTTGCTTGCTTGCTTGCTTAGGACCGTGCAAATCTTTCGGTCGTTTTTGAACCCACTTCCCGTGATCCAATCGAGCTGACATTTTGCACACAGACTCGTTGTGCGTGACAATGCATTTTCGTGAAAAAATGTCCAAAATTTTACACTGTTTAGGAATTTTTTTTTAAATATTTAATTACCAATTGCTTAATGGTGGCAGGCAATCATCTGACCCATAGGGGGGCAGCCATCTCAAGCCAGAGGACGAGAGGACTCTAGCCGCCACGCATATAAAGGATTTATAGTGAAAAACTTTGTTTTTACGGGTTAATTTTTTTCCAGAATCGTGTGCCAAATTAATGTTTCATTCTCCTCGTATCATCCGTTACCCCATGCCCTGGTAGGGCGCGTGGGCCACATCTCATCAGATCCCGATGCTTGGATTTGCTGCCAACATACTTCACGGGTGTTACAGGCTCTGTGGCTACATTACGGGCACTGAAGCAAACCCCATTGTTGTAATGTACTACTATGCTCCCGTGGTTGTGCTCCCCACCTTCACTGAGCCGCACTGACCAGCGTGGGGAAGTACGGTCATGTAGACTACACGACTCGCACAACAGCCAACACACAACCGGTGTGCTGTACTAGTGACTAATTGGCCACGTTCTGTTCACGTGACAAACCTTACTAATTGGCTGTGTCGGGTGGTGGCGGGTTTACCGACACATTTATATATTTACGCGATCTAACCCAAAAAAAACCTGCGTTATGGATGTACACATGGGTCACGGGTTTAACGTGATCCGTTGTAATTTATATGACGGCATTGACCGCCCTTCTGGTCGTCGCACCTGATAGGCTGACGGTGGTGACATCACCTTTACTCCTCTCTTTCAGACCGAAACAGGAGGACTTCACAATTCGGGCTAATCGCCTGACGAAGCTGGTCATAATCACCAGCGAAACGTCGTACTCGAATTGTAAATGTCGTGGATTTACTCTCCAACACGCCAGTGTGCTGAATTGATAACTAATTGGCACCTTTTGTTTACGTGACAAGCCTTACTAATTTGACTGTGTCAGTGATGGCGGGTTTAATAACCATAAAAAAAACCTTTATTATGGATACAGCCACATAGTCTGCACGACTCACACGACAAGCACGGAGAAGGGCCTCATCCAGCAGTGCATTAACAAATTTGCTGCACGCGTTCGTGTACACATAGGTCAGAGAATGTGTGAGGTCACTGTGAACCCAACCGCTGACCTTAATGCTCCTTGTGCACCCGCAGCAAGGCCCTCTACTCCACCGTGGTGGCTTTCCTGCTGGCGGTCATCACGTTCCCGCCTGGGTTTGGCCAGTTCATGGCCGCGCGGGTAAGAATGTCCGCGTTGCGCTCCCCGTGCCTTCTCCCGTTGTACCGTGCGCCGTTCAAGTTCAAGTTCATTTATTAGGTGTAGCCCTGTGAGCCGTTCGGCTCTTGAATCGGGTGCAACCGCAATAAACAAAAAAACAAAAACATGAACAAAAAACATCTTAAAGTGAATATGTGACAAAGTGCAAACAGAAAATCCAAGAAAAGACAGCAAAATATTGCAGAAAAAACACCGAACACCAACGCTGTGTGCAAAAATCCCAGTGGGATGCAAGTCAAACAACAACAACAACCACAAGACAACTTAGATTAAGGCCATCAGTCTAACTCTGTACTACAACAAACAAACATGGCTAAACCAATACACTTTTCGAAATCACCAAAATAAAGCCATAAAAGCAATGAAAAAGCAATCATAGGAACTGTGCCGTTGGGGGCGCGAGACGCATGCGCCACCCGCTGGAAGCCCTCTTCGGGAAACGGAACTGAATTTGCCACGCGTTGCAATCTGAGAACACGGCATCGATATACGAACTGAACAACAAGAAAAAAACTCGACACAATCACACCGTGGCCTTAAAAGGTTAAATGTATAGTCGGCGAGGATTTGGGAAACGGCGCTTCTTCATAGCGCATAGATCAGTAGACCTTCTTCGTACCGTTTAGCGCGGTTGGATACATACCGTGCAAAATAAGTTCAACATACATACTATCACCGACTCACTCACTCACCCATTCACAGTTGGCTACATACCGTGCAAAAGAAGTTCAACATACATTCCCACTCACTGACCCACTCACTCACTCACACACTCACGATTGGCTACATACGGTGCGAAAGAAGTTCAACATACATACATACACTCACCCACTCACTGACCCACTCACTCACACACTCACGGTTCGCTATGTACGGTGCGAAAGAAGGTCAACATACATACACTCATCCACTCACTGACCCACTCACTCACTCACTCACACACTCACGGTTCGCTATGTACGGTGCGAAAGAAGGTCAACGTACATACTACATACATCACGTGCTTCGAAGGAGGGCAATTGCCATTGACACATTGTTCCTTTTGAGGCCACAGCGATAATGACGAATGCGCTGAGATTTGTGTTGTGCTTGTGCACCCCTGCCAACGCAGCCTCACCAAATAACATAGAATGACTTGGCCATTGTGGATCGGTGAAAGGGTTAAAAGGCAACCCAGGGCCGGTTCAGATATCGCTTGCCACCGTGATGTTAGCCATCGCAGGCCAGAAATTGAACTCAAATGGCTGTGGCAAGTAGTGCAGTGCTCCACCCCGAGCCTTTTGTTACGGATGGTTATGTATTTCTGTACATTATGTCATTTCATAACTTGTACAATATTCCTGTAACGATCTGTCTCGCTCGCTTATGAGAACACATCGCATGCCCCCCGATGGAGAATGTAAAACTAATAGCCCAGCCGCCAGCTCGGATCAAAGAACGGAAGTTGAAATAAACATTTCGTCTCGCGTCGTTATTTCATCTCCTACATTCTGTACGGCCGTTCTAAAAAAAAACCCGTCACCGATGTGATATATCGTGCTTGCCCTATTGTGTAAGGTTAAATAATTATCACTTGTTGGCAGAATTAAAAAGAGGCGGCGGTGGTCTGTGCAGTGGGTGGGGGGGGGTTAGGAACTCACACGCATAATTGTCACGAGTTCATCGAGTTGAATTGCCTTTTGACAATGAAAACACTAGGCAAATCGAGTGCAGCTGCAAACCCGTTCCTTTATTTTATGGAGATCCTGAGCACACGCTTGACTTTGCCGTACGGAAAAATCTGCCTTCGCTTCCAGATCGGCTGCGGCCTGCGTTACTGTGGTCATGTTTTTTGCACGGGCAAACGCTCTCGTTCTTGTTCTCCGCGCCTTTCGATCTCCAAAAAACACCGTTTCACTTTTATGCCACCCCTACGTGTCATGCTATTGACATCTAATCATTTATTTGGCCGTCACGTTTTGAATTTGTCGACAACCGGCGTGTTGAATCTGGTTCGCGTTGCAGGCGATGCTGACGTTGATTAACGCTAACTGGCACGTGGCTCCAAGATGCAGTAATGCACCATTACCTATTAATAACACTGGTCAACAGCAAGAAAAAATTCTGTCCTGGACTTTTGCAGCTGTTTTAGACTCATTTTAGGGTGCTGATTCCAAATCTGATCTCAGATTTGCTCTATCACATCTCATTTTTATGCTACCGGCATACCCCATTTTCATTGATATTACCCGAAATTAACTCTGTCACTTATGATTGCAAGTTGTTGCGAGTCAGTGACTGCTTTAGTGTTAAAATATGGTGCTGTATTTTTAGGATAGTGTGTTTATAAAATCATTTTATGTAGATATCCAATTTATTTAATATTTTTCTTCTGCAGTTTTTATTGAAAATGCAATATTTTATATCTCAAAAACCTGATGTGATAGACAAAAACTGATGCCAGATTTGGAATCAGCACCCCAAACTTACCTTAAAACCGTTGGAATACCTTGTGCCAGAAAAAGTGTGCTGACCAGTGTAATTAATCAAAAGTATTCAATTTACATCCGTTCATTCACGTAACTGCTGGATGAAGGCCTCCCCATGCCATGTCAGTCATGGGGGGTTTTTGACCATACTTCACCATGCTGGTCAGTGCATGTTGGTAAAGAAGTTCCACAGGACTGCTTCACAGATCACTCCCCCACTGATGATGTTTGCCAGGGCCAGGAATCGAACTCAGATTACCGGGTTCATAGCATGCTTCCCGAACCATTACACCACTGCTCTCCCCTATTAATAATCGTTGAGAAAAAATGTTTTACAATGCAGTGCTAGTATGTCAAAATGTCTGGTTGGTATACATTAAACATCCATAAACAAAATTACATTTAAAAAAATGTAATTGTAAAAATGACTGAATGCTGATGCAGCGCAGATGGCACCCGCTGTGTCAGCCGTGACTTGTACATCCATGCGAAATTTTCCTATAGGGACAATCACCCGGAATGCATTCAATCTATTCAGATCTCGGAAGCTAAGCATGGCTTTTTCACCGTGTCCTCCGGTTTTTCCCTCCACATTTAGAAACGTTTGTTTAGAGTGCTTGGCTGCTACAAATCTCCACATGATAAGCCACTTTGCTGAGCTATCATTTGTGGCCAGGTCGCTTCTGAAAAAGAGCTGTATGGCTCAGTGGGCCTTACGTGGTAAAAAAAAAAAGTCAAGCTTTAAGTCAAGATTTTAAATATGAATACTTTTTTGTAGTTGTAAGTGTCGAAGGCTCGCTGGCAGGAGGTCACGGGACATACTCAGGTGCCATAGGTGGACTGACTGAGATGACCGACAGACACACCACCTGTGTTCCCCACTGTGATTGTGGGAAACACACACAATCCATATCTTTCATTGAATCACTGCTCTCTTCAATCAGGGCGTGTGTATATTTCGCGTGCTATTTTTAAGTGTTTTATTACAGCCTCACAGTTCTGGGTGGGAGGCCATTGGCACAAAGTAAAGAAACTAAACTATCCCTCCAAAAGTTTACTGCCGACCACTTCACGATAGTCTATGATGGATTTACGAGCCACTTAAACCCACATTTAGCGACCATAGCGCTTTATGAACGTTACATCTTGCAGAGAGGAATGCACAAATGAGCCGACCGAAGTGCATGCACCCTGCGTGTATTGGGGAAGTGCATCTCCATTCGTGAGTGCACGATAGTCGTGACTGCAATGAAACTGAGGATCCGAGTTCAATTCATGGTCAGGCAAAAGATCAGTGGCAATCGGCGGCGTGTAAGGGTGCATGACCAGGGCCTAGCTACAGCCGGCCCTGTCCGGATCATCCACTCGCAGTGGCGAGATGTCAACTACCTCGCCTGATATACAGGAGGTCGTGAGTGCAATCCCGACCCTGCTTCCTGTGTATTTGGAGTTTGCATGTTGTCCCCTTGGTCGTGTGGATTTTTCTCCGGGTCTTCTGGTTTTTCCTCCACATTAAGAAACGTGACTTTAGAGTGTTTGGCTGCATGACGTTTCCACGTGATGGTAAGCCACTGAGATGAGCGATCATTTGTGGCCAGGTCGCTTCTGAAAAAGAGATCAGTGGGCTTTACCTGGAGAGAAAAAAAGTTGAATTCATAATTTTTTGTTTAGTTCTACAGGCTTTAAGCTCCCCTCGCCTGCCATACATGACATCCTTTACACAATTGTTGTTTTTGTCGCTGTTGTTGTTGTTGTGCGTCACCCATCTCCGTCCACAAAGCTCACCATGAAGGAGCTGCTGACCTCCATGTTCGACCGGGACACGTGGTTCGTCCTGTCGGCGAACAGAAGCGCCGACTTGGCGGCGCCGGTCAACCAGAGCAGCCTGTGGCTGGAGTGGGCGAACCCCAACTACGGCGGCGTGTTCGCCACGCTCTGCGTCTTCATCGTCATGAAGGTGCCAAGCGCCGTCCCGCCAGAGGTCGCAAATGGGTTTTGATTCCTTACCCGTACCCGTACCCGGCTGCACCAGGGTCGCAAACGGGTACCCGTACCCTACCAGATACCCGGCTACCCGTACCCGGCCGGGTAAAGGGTAGGGTACGGGTACGGGTACCCGATTGCGACCTCTGGGATGAAGCCATGTTGTAGGCACGGGTGGGTTGATTCTAGGAACTTGAATTGTGAGAAGAGACAAGACGTTGAAAAATGAGTGACAAACGGTGACTCACCAGTGACTCATGGTCTACCCGTACCCGGCCGCACCAGAGTCGCAAACGGGTATCGGGTAGGGTACGGGTATCGGGTACCCGATTGCGACCTCTGGGATGAAGCCATGTTGCAGGCGCGGGTGGGTTGATTCTAGGAACTTGAATTGTGAGAAGAGACAAGACGTTGGGAAATGAGTGACAAACAGTTACTCACCAGTGACTCACGGTCTACCCGTACCTGTACCCGGCCGCACAAGGGTCGCAAACGGGTACCCGTACCCAGCCGGGTACGGGTAGCCGGGTATCGGGTAGGGTACGGGTATCGGGTACCCGGTTGCGACCTCTGCGTCCCGCTTGCCCACCCCGTGGCTCACCGCGCCGGAGAAGGCGGCTGACCCTGCACAGACATGCAGGGGAAGGGGGGGGGCGGAACGCGGCACATGCCGATACAACTATAAACTGTTTTTTATACTCTTTGGTTCTTTCGGTAGAGTCACGTAGGTTTAAAATAAAATTCATCACGACGTCTCGGGCGCAACACAAGCGTCCGTCATCAGGTGGGAAAGCATGGTCTGCCGAAACGTCGTGATTTGTTTTATTTCATACCTATTTTTTATTTTACCAGGTAAGGCCCACTTAGCTGTGTAGCTCTTTTTCAGAAGCGACCTGGCTATCATAAATGGTTGACAAAGGGCTGTGATTCTTTACATTTTATTATTGTTATTATTATAATAATATGTCCTGTGTAATTGTTTCATGTAATTCGTTCAGCCACTAGAGTTACTGAAACAAATGGAATATATTCTTTCAATAACGGCTCCCAAGTGGTGGCAATTAATCACGAGTCTGAGCTGTGGCGAATCTGCTGAGTCGGGAGGCATTAACAGTGCACTGGGTTCCGCTGCTGCAATGTCACGTCCGCTGTTGTGCCGTGTGCTTTTAGTTCTGGATGCTCATTCTCGCGACAACAATGCCCCTCCCCGCTGGTTACTTCATGCCCGTGTTTGTATACGGTGAGTTGGTTCATCATTAACATCATCATCAAGACAACCATCATCATCACAAGTAATTACAAAAGGGTTCATACTCTTAGGTTTTTTCGGTAAAGTCACGTAGGGGAAAAATAAATATAAAAAATATATAGAAATAAAATAAGAAATCACGACGTTTCTATTATTTTTTTCTATTATTTTTTATTATGTTTTATTATTATTATTTATTTTTTACCTACGTGACTTTACCGATCCTTGCAGTCACGAAAGCTTCAAATCTAGAATTACAAAAGGGTTCTCAACCGTCGGTTTACTCTTCTCTCGTGTGGTAGTTTCCCATCTCTATAAAAGCCAGTCAGAGGGAGCCACGGCAGAGCAGTTTTCAAACTTGCGCTACAAAGTCGGCGACCTGAGTTCGATTCCCGCTCACGGCTAACATCAGTGGCAAGTGATAAATTAACCGGTCCCAGGCGCCCTGGCCCACTTTACAAAAACCCGCACTGACAAACAGAGTGAAGTATGGTCAAACAACACCCATGACCGGAACGGTGTACGGAGGCCTTCGTCCGGCAGTCGGTTGAAAATAATTTGATGTCACGTTATTTTTTCGCTGTGTACCTCCAAAGCATTCTGCTACATCGTTGCCTGTTCCCCCCGTATGTGGCGGCATGCATACCAATCATCAGGCACGTGTGGTGCGTAACAACTTCACGTGTATTTTGTTAGTTTGTCATCCTTCCCTTGCACCTCGATTAGCACGGTTGGCTTCGTACGGTGCGAAAGAAGTTCAATGTGCGTATGAGCACAAACACCAGGGTAGATGGGTAAACGTGGAAAGGTGGTGGATTTGTGGTGGGTCGCGAGGACTGCAGTGTGCGACACCCTGCTCTGCTCCATCATCAGAGCCCATCGCTCGTATAAGTTTTCATGCGACACGTCATCATTCATGCAAACTTCACCGCACAACCACTGAAGAACCAGAGGCGGACAGGAATGCCAGCCAGGCAGCGAACCGGCGCTACCAACAATTGCCCAAGCTCTGCGGCCCTCTTCATCGGAAGATTGTTTGCAGCTAATTAATGAGTGATGAGACACTCTGCAAAGGCCCAGTGCCACAGTTTCGAGACGCTGCAAGGCTTTCACCGGTCACCTCGCGCGGCGGTCGTATTCGACGGAGCGATAAGCAACTGTGCTTGGCAGGCGCCGCGCTGGGCCGGCTGGTCGGCGAGGTCCTCGCTTACATCTTCCCAAACGGGATCAAGTCGGAAGGAACCGTCGTGTACATCACGCCGGGAGGTTACGCCTTGGCAGGTGCGGCTTCGCAGCGCGTCACGGTCCCACTGGCCGCACACACAAAGGCACCCGCGCGCACGCGGTGAGAAAGATGTTCCTCCGTTTGTACACAAAAATAACGAAATACCGCCCTCCCTCCTCCTCCTCCTCCCTGACCGTGCCGTGCAATCGGTGTGCCACGGTGGCGAGACGTTAACTACGATGCCTGGGAGACAGGAGGTTGTGGGTTCGATCCCGAACCTGACGCCTACTGTATATTTGGAGTTTGCGCGTTCTCCCCGTGGCCGCGTGGATTATTCTCCGGGTCCTCCGGTTTTGCCCCTCCACGTTTAGAAACACGCGTTGAGAGTATGTGCCTGCTACGCATTTCCACACGATAAGCCACTTCGCTGAGCGATCATTTGTGGTGGCCAGGCCGTTTCTGAAAAAGAGCTACATAGCTCAGTGAGCCATACCCGGTAAAATAAAAAAAATAGTTTCGCTTTATCGGTGTGTGTGCCGCGTACTGCCCGTGCAAATCCTCCCCTGCTGTCCCCCGCATGGCTGCGTAGGAGCGGCCGCCTTCTCCGGCGCGGTCACTCACACGGTGTCCACGGCCATGCTGGTGTTCGAGGTGACGGGCCAGATCGCTCACATCCTGCCCGTGCTCGTGGCCGTGCTCGTCGCCAACGCCATCGCCCAGAAGTTCCAGCCGTCCTTCTACGACGGCACCATCATGATCAAGAAGCTGCCCTACCTCCCCAAGCTGCGGGGCGCGGGCCGCACCGGGTAAGGATCGCCAGGCGCTTCGCCCTTTTCCAGTGGCGGATTATCCTTATCTCGGCCTCGCTGTGCGCTGCGTTGCACCGCTAGTCGAGTAGATAACCTTGCGTTCAATAAACCCTCGGAGCCAGGATGAACATCCAACTCCAATCGTCATTTATTGATTGTAACAAGGTAAAACTGGTGAGAAAACACAGATACAGCATCTGTTATAATCCGGAAACACCAACACAATGAACACCACAGCATCAGAACATTGTCTTAGATAACAATAGATCCTGGACGGACCAGGCCCCTACATTACCAGTGAACTAGACAAAAGCACAAGCCGGTGCGTTGCATACAGGCACATCGGGTATTCATCCCACTGCACCCCAAAAGTACAGCATTACACATAACACTAAACTGTGGATGAGATACTTCGTCATCTTTACTCTCAGGATCGCAACATAGCCACCTGGGCACAAGTCTGACTCGACCTACTAAATCACAAGTAACATCCACAATAAGGAAAGTTGCAGGCTTCGTTACTAACTAGGCCTCGTATTCACTACAACAACTTAACGGCACCATAAAGGCATTTACATCACTATAACGGTCATTCCAACATTACAACAGCATTGCCAATATTATAGGAATATAAACAAACTTACAGACAATGCTTCTTAAGCTCCCACAATGGACAAGTGCGGCTGTGGTCTCACTAAGATGCGATGCGTGCCGCCATCTTGAATGATCAGTAAGATGGCAGATGCCCGCGTGGTTCACTGAAAATCTAACGTCGTCACTTCCTGGTCACGTGACCAAAATTAGCAACAAAAACAGGAACTTCCTGCATACATACGCTCCACATCTGCAGTGAGGCAAGACAATCCTCGTAGCAAAAGTAGCTACGTATGTAGTAGCTATGGGCCCCGCACTTTCAAGGGCCCCGTGCTAAATGCTTTCCAGCTATCAATTCCGGTTCAGTGATTCTGTACTTGCTCTATTACTACAGTACTATACCGCCTTCAACTTTTATGAACGACTTGGTGTTTAAGGTTAGCGATTTGTCGTATTATCTGGCTGTATAGCAAATAAAAAAATACAATTACTTTAATGTGCAAGTAAAAAATTTGTGTTTTAATATTTTTTTTATTTAGGGCCGCTTGATACCATATGCTACAGGCCCCGCACTAGCATAATCCGGCCAACACCAGTGACCATTATATGGACCTCCCCTAGGTCGACTTAGCCTCATGTCAGTACCTGGTACAGTGTGTAAACATCGCAACACTAGCCTTTTGCCCGTCCAAGGACGGGTGTATTGCAGTAAATCTGAAACTTGCAAGCGAAAAGACCGCGACGTGATATTCATTGCATCCATTCGTGTGCAATTTGTAAGGGCGCGGTGACACAGACTTATTTCATTTTAATGTTATAATCCCTTGTTCATCATGACGTCCTTTTTACTTCGATGTCTCAACAGCGTTACGGAGACCAAGTGATGACGTGAGGGTTCTGCCTTTGTAGTGAAGGTTGTCAGTTGACGCCGAGGAGGGGGGAGGAGGCGCCTCGCCCCCCCATGTGGAGTGACGTCACCCGCTAATTGTTATAAATGGCGGGGGGGGGGGTGTCCATTTGGAGGACGTCACCTTATAATGATTATTAATGAGGGGGGGCTGGTCGACGTGGAGTGACGTCACTCGCGTTACACACTGACATTCTTGGGTAAATACAGTCGTCAATGGAGGACAAAGGCGGCCGGGCGTGGTGTTGCCCCCCCCCCCCTCGTGTGCCGTGCCGGCCTTCATAGTTGCTCGCTAACAGCACTCGCCCCTAAAGTCTATTCAGGCTACACGGGGGATCTTTGTCTTTCTTTGTGCTCGTCCGTGCCCGCTGCCGCAGGGCGTACGGCATTCTAGTGGAGCAGTTCATGAACACCAAGATCAGCTACCTGACGCGCGATTCTTCGGAGCGCCACGTCAAGAAGATCCTGAAGTCGGTGCCCCTCACAGCCTACCCCGTGGTGGACGCTGACAGTGAGTGGCAACGCTCGGCGCCTGACGACATTCTCAAAACACGGAATGGGTCATGTGGACCCACTGACCGTGTCTTGTCGGTGCGTCTGAAGATTGCCATTTAAGTTTCTCGTCGATCACAACGCATTTTTGTTTTGGGAACAGTCTTGACATGGGGGCTGATTTTACAGACCTTAACTGCCTTCCTTATTGATTCGTCATTATGCTGAACTTTTTTCGCACCGTACGTAGCCAACCGTGAGTGCGCGGGTGAGTGGGTTTAGTGAGCGGGTGAGTGTATGTATGTATGTATGTTGAACTTCTTTCACACGGGACATAGCCAACCGTGCTAATCAGAGGTGTGCAATAGTGTGGTGGTGGCGAGAAAAAAACGCCCCAAACTTGCCACGGTATTTATACTCCCAGGTTTCACACGTGAAACGGGTTTGCATCTTTATTCCAAACAACGGGAAGTCGCTTGCGTTTTCTCTCTCGTCTCAGATTCCATGATACTGGTGGGCGCGGTGAGGAGGCCAGAACTTGTTCACTGGATGAGAAACCGGGCCACGGATGGGGTGAGTCTCACTGGGGGCGATGTATCAGACTGCACGGCGACACACCCCAAGTCTGTGCCTGCAGGACAAATTAGCAAAGAATTGCCCCCAACCTCGAAGACCTCGGAAGCTGAGCACACTTGAGCCTGGACATTACTCTGATGAGTGGCCAGCATGCACAGCTGGCTTGCGGGCCTACCTGGTGGTCAGCAGAGGGCAGTGCGGCCATTTTGTCATTCCACTGCTGGATGAGGGCATCGCTCATGTCGAACAGCTCATTGGGGGTTATATAAACGTACTTGCCCGCGCTGCTTAGCACCGGTTGGTGGGAGCATGGTACAGTACAGCAATTGATTGTGTTGCCCTCTGCTGGCCTCTGCTGCCGACAACATATAGCCGAAGCAGTCTAGACCAGGGGTCCCGTGGCCGCACAGCAGCAGGAGGTGAGCGGTGAGTCCGTGCGTGGAACAGAGGTCGCAAACGGGTTTTGATTCCTTACCCGTACCCGGCCGCACCAGGGTCGCAAATGGGTACCTGTTCCCTACCCGTACCCGTACCCTACCCGAAATGAGTGACAAACGGTTACTCACCAGTGTCTCACGGCCTACCCGTACCCGTACCCGGCCGCACCAGGGTCGCAAACGGCTACCCGTACCGGGCCGGGTACGGGTAGCCGGGTATCGGGTAGGGTACGGGTATTGGGTACCCGGTTGCGACCTCTGGCGTGGAACCCACCCCCATTGTTTTATTATTGACCACTTCCATCCGCGCCTCTTTCCCCCACTGCGCACTTGTCACAGTCACAGTGTTGGTAAGCCCACAAGCTCTAACCCCGAGCCAACATGAGTCAACAACAAACGTCGCTGGAGAGCTTCTTTGAAAAGGGGGAAAGACCCAATGATGACCCCCCCCCCACCCCCGGTCTGTGAAAAAATGATCTTCCACGAAACCGGTCCCTGGTGCCCAAAATGTTGGGGACCGCTGGTCTCGAACACCTCTTTTATGCACGATGGTCACCCAACAAAGCACTGTCCAGGCTCAAAGCCAGAGGCGTAGCTAGGGGGGGGGGGGGCAGGGGGGTACATATGTCCCCGGGCGCCAAGGTAAAGGGGCACCAAAATGAGGCTTACAACGTTACATTATAACTTATTGCGGCAGGCACGGCAGCCTGAAACTATTGCATAAATCTACACCTCAACCTAAAAGTTGATATGTCCCGCCACACACAGCCTACATGTCATGTAATTACATTTTGGTATTTGATTAAACGGGGGGGGGCGCCAATTTTATAGTTCGTCCCCGGGCGCAAAATATCCTAGCTACGCCACTGCTCAAAGCTGGTCAGCTTCTGAGATCTGACGAGATCGGATACATTCGGGCCGATTTGGCCAGCATAGAGTACCGTACTTTGTTAAAGTAAAGCAATGGATTGTGTGGGTGGCCAGCAGCCTCAGGGGGGTGATATCGCGTCAGAGTGCTCAGCCAGCATCGCCAAAATAATTGGCTTCTTGTTCGGCCGAGCATGATTATACCAGGTCCTCAAGCATAGCGGGTGGATGGCCTCAGCCCGACAAACCAAGTACTGTGCCGAAATAAACTCTGTAATATTAAATTCGGTGTTCGGATATTTCTGCATTTTTCCAGCTGTGGTGATCACTAAATGTGTCGGTTTGATTGACATGCAGCAAACACCTCGATAACAGGGAAAGTAGAAAAGGTTCAGCACCCATCATATGGATAAGATGGGATTGAAAGGTTCTCGAAAGTAGTTCCGTGATTATGTTTTTCGTAGCAAACATAAACGTTGATACTCTTTGATTCTTTCGGTAAAGTCACATGGGTAGAAAAATAATAGATCACGACGTTTCGACCGCAATGCAAGCAATCGGCATCAGGTGGAACAACCACAGCAAGAAAAAACTGCTGAAGTAGGCTGATTGAATGTTCTGACTTCTTGGCTTTTATTTCCCACCACGTGGATTTTCTTGAAGATCCACGACGAGGGTTACCAGTGACACGCCGCATCTGATTTCTAAAGTTGGTTGTGAGAGTTGCTCTTCAACTTGACCGCTCGAGTGGAATCAACAACGATTGGGGCGTTGTTAGACGCGCGTGCAACCGCGCGGCCATGTAAGTTGTTTGGCTATGTCGGGCGGTGCGGGGTCTTTCGCCAGAAAATTGACCGGGCCAATATATGGCGCAGCCCAAGCAAAATCTACCATGAATCGTAATTCCGTGATATCATCTAACAGGGGCCATTCTCTACCGTGTGGTGACGATGCACTGCTTTGCACGAGATTTACGAATGGAAATGTTTCTCTCTAATGCCACACGACATCCGTAGCACAATTGGAATTCCATCGGGGAAGAGCAGACAACGTGTATTTTAGCAACATTAAGCGGTGCCATCATTGGCATCCCATGTATCTCTCCTTCCCTCCAGGAGTTGGAATCCCCAAAGACACTCGACGGATGTGACATTGAGCCGATCACATTTCAGCTTTCTCCAAAGACGTCCCTCTATCAGGTACTCTCAGTAAACATTTCACTTTAACACGTAAGCTTCCGCGACCAATATTATTCATAATAAAGGTTTTTGGGGTTGGATCGCATTAGTATAAATGTGTCGTAACCCTCCACCACCCGACACAGCCTGTAAGGTTTGTCACGTAAACTACAATGACATTTTTATTTAAAGCTTTCGTGACTGCAGGGATTCATATTCTTGGTTCTTTTGGTAAAGTCACGTAGAAGGGAAATAATAAAATAATATAAATATAAAACAATACAAATTCTCACGACGTTTCGACTGCAACACAAGCAATCGTCATCAGGTGTGAAATCCACAGCAGTCGAAACGTCGTGAGCATTTTTATTGTTTTATATTTATATTATTTTATTATTTCCCTTCTACGTGGCTTTACCAAAAGAACCAAGAACATAAAAAACTACAATTAGTTACTACTTCAGCCCACCGGTGTGTTGGAGAGTAAAGCCACAACATTAACAATTACTCAACTTCGCGCGTTGTTTACGCGACAAACCTTACTTGCTGTGTCGGGTGGTGGAGGGCTAGGACACGTTCATCCTTACACGATCTAACCAAAAAAACCTTTATTATGAAAAACATTTCACTACTTGCAAATGATACACTACACACACACAATGATTTATATCAACTGCAACTCCTCAAGACCCAACCCCAACCATTGCCCAGAGACTTATTTTTTATACCTACATTCAGAAACAATGAGCACTTTGAAGCATTCACTGCTGTTGGAACAATTGCATCCAGCAGGTACACATATACAAGATTGCTGCCGAGCTAAACCAGGACGGTACACTGACAGTGGTGTGACCAGCACCACGTGTCACCCAATTTGACCACACTGATAGCACGATGTGACACGATTCTTGTTCCTGGGTGGTGAGTGTTATTTTTTAATTGCTTATGCCTCAAAAGTGAAGGTAATGGCAATTATTCCCCACAAACTTTGTTTTTACGACCAGGACTTTACGTGAAGGAATAACACAAATGCACACCACGTTTTCTCATTGAAAAGCAAAGTTTGTGGGGAATAATAGCCACTTTCTGTACTTTTGAGGCATAAGCAATTGTAAAATGACACTTAGTACCCAGGAACAAAAAATAAATATGTTACACACATTAAGATACGATGTGTATTTACCACAATGCACTTCTTGAGGACATCATTGTGTGCTTATTACTAATTTTCGTGTCTTGCTTGAAACTTATGGTCTTGCAGCCTGCACGATCATTCTATTGCGATCGGGGTTTTTTTTGCATCTCTCTCGTCATTTACAGATGTGACTGACGTGGATTTATACAGCGCCTAAATGTGACTGCATCTCAAGTTGCTGCACATAAACTGTGGGAGTGTTTATTTTACAGAGACAAAGAGGCAGTTGATCATAGGCAGAGGAAACATAGAATGGTTTGAGCCTGAACTTGAACAAAATTAGGGAGTCGATAGCACTGATGGCTGGGTGAGCTCAGGACTATCATTTACTCGCGTACATTTTTGCCGTATATTTTCGAACCACAAACGTGGTTGGAAAGTCAAACTAAGCGAGCGGCATCACGGAGCGAACGTCTCGCACCGCGTCGCGAGCTTTCAGATGCGCTTCCGCGGCCGTCTGGAACGCTCTTCCTTCCGATATTAGGAAGCCACTGGAGCAATGCACTTTGAAATCATCTCCATTGACAAACTCGCTTCTTGAAAGCTGATTTTTGTGTTTAGTTTGTTTTTCTTCCTCCCGCACCTCCGATGAGCATGATTGGCTACGTACGGTGCGAAATAAGTTCAAAATATCTTCTTGGTTCTTTCGGTAAAGTCACGTAGAATGGAAATAATAAAATAATAAAACTAAAACATGTTCTTCACCTGAGGACGGCTGCTTGCGTTGTGGCCGAAAGGTCGTGAGAATTATTTTAATATGTTTTATTTTTCTTATTTTATTATTTCCATCCTACGTGACTTTACCGAAAGAACCAAGAAGATGAATCCCTGCAGTCACGAAATCTTTAAATCGAAATTTAAGTTCAAAATACATTACGTGCATTGACCCTGTGACATTCCGGGTCGATTGCCGTGGGACTAGCCCAGTCGGCGCACCGAGCACCGAGCCAGCGGGGTTCTACCCTCCAGCCGTGGCAACGTGGCACCAGCACACGGACGCCAGAGATTGAGCCTCCTCCCCCTCCCCCCCATGCCGTGATCTCCTTGCAGGCTCACAAGCTGTTTGAGCTGCTCGGGCTGCAGTTCATCTACGTCACGTCGGCCGGGCGGCTCGTCGGGGCTGTCACACTTGCAGAGGTGGGCGCCACGCTCACCCGGCGTAGAGCCACGCTCACCCCGCCTAGCACTACCTCCACCCAGCCTAGCACTACCCCCAGCCAAACTGACACTACCCTCACGCCACCTGGCACCACGCTCACCCAACCTAGCGCCACACTCACCCCACCTAGCACTACCCTCACCCAACCTAGCACTACCCCCACCCAGCCTAGCACTACCCCCACCCAACCTGGCACTACCCTCACCCCGCCTAGCACTACCCCCACCCAACCTAGCACCACCCTCACCCAATCTACCACCACGCTCACCTTTGTGAGTGACCGATCGCTTATTCAAATTCTCTTGTGGTCTCTCGGTGCCATGGGACGAAGTGTCCATTCGGATTTCTCATACGGCAGTGCAACCCTTCAAGTTAGAGAACGTCCTTTGGAAGCAGATATCGCAGAGCTACCGCTGAGATTCCTTCCAGGGACCTCTGTTCCACACAGTAGAGGGCAGCACTTCCCTACCCGCCCTGCCACAAAGTGTCATGTTCATGGAGTGCCAACTCTTGAAATATTTGTTTCATCTTAAATTAAGTATAGAAACTATATTTGTTTTGCAAAACCAAATGTAATTAAATTTCTTTGTATTGTTATGCAGTCATTGGTGACCAGGGAGAGATCATCCCACTCAATATACTACAGCACCCAGATTCAATTACAGGCCTTATCCTGGATTTGAACCCAGGCTTCTCAGTGCTCCGACCTCTGGGCCACCCAGCCACCCCTTCTTCTTGAAAGTTTTTTTGGTCAGAATTTGAAAGGAAAATGTTACGTTTCTGTTCAGCTGAGCATTGCAATGGCCTGGCATAGCTGCTGCTGCTGCCCAGTGCCAGGCCGACTGCTAAATCATGTGTCTCTCTGGCAGTGAGAGAGCAGAGGCTGATGTAAGGGAGATTAAGTGAGAATGCGACCACGGTGAAATGGTCATCACGCTGGACTTGCAATTTAGAGGGCACCAGTTCGATTCTATCTCACGGTGCGGCAGTTGAAACGATGGTGCACGTTTCTTAAATCTCCCCCCCGACTTTGTCAAATCTGCCCCGCAGCGGCTTTTGGCTAGCCATCGAACGTAGACGGCCACTGCATCACGCACTTTCATATGCGCTTCCGCGGCTGTCTGGAACGCTCTTCCTTCTCGATATTAGGAAGCCACTGGAGCTGTGGACGTTTACATCTCGATTGAAAAACTCATTTCTGAAGAACTGCTTTTTGTGTTTAGTTTGTTGTTCTTCCCCGTACCTCCGATGAGCACGGTTGGCTACATGCGGTGCGAAAGAAGTTCAACATACATACAGTGATCTAGTCCATAGTCCCTACACCAATTGCCGCTGAGCCATTTGCTGCATGAACAATGGCAATAGATCAACCATTGCCACGGATGCCCTTCTAAATATTTGCCTGGAACAGTAATCAAACAGCGCGCACACGCACGTGTCAGATGAAGGCAAAGCTAGAAATCATACCCTGCCACCAGCAAACAGCATTTCGCGTGCCAGACATTAGGTTTGTCTTTCTACATTTACACTCAAGGCATAACAGGTAAAATTGTAAAGGAGCAACCCAGGAATATCTAGCTCACGCCACTGCTGGCGGAAGGGCCTCCACTAGAGGGAGCTCTCGTGGGAATTTAGGCCTACTCTTCCACGCTGACCAGACGTCTTTTAAGACGTCTGCTCAGCGTAGACCAGACGTCTTTCGCCGATCAAGTAACGGTGGTCTACCCATGTGTGTACCCTGCGGGTGGACAGAGAAGAGGCGGAGAGGGGATTTAATTAAACATTGTTCAATACTGCCGCAACAGGAGATTGAACTCGGAGGATGGTTCAGTTAGACACACGAGGGGGAGAGGCTGTGGGCCTCCAAAGAACGAAGGATAGGACATGATTTGGACTTCTTGTCTGTTACCATCGCCACTCCGCTCTGTGTGCACAAAGACAAAGCTTCCCTGTATAGCCGTATCATGCTGTTGGGGCAAGTGCCGTTAGCGAGCAGCTATGAAGGCCGACACGGCACACGATGGGGTGGGTGGCCAGGACCACGCCCGGCCGCCTTTGTCTTCCGAGTGGCGATGTTTTTACACGATGCACCAGGTACTCATTTGAGGCTAAGTCGACTTAGGGGAGGCCCAGGATCGATTCAGATAATCGTCATTGATTCTTGAGCGGGAATTGAACTCGGGGTTCGTAGCACAGCACGCGAACTGCTACACTGCCACTCTGTGCGTAGACACACACACACTCGCATTCATCCAGCTTAAGTACTGTACTACTACAGACCGACCGCACTGCATAATGTCCAGATAAGTCAAAAAGAGTTCAAAAGAGAATCTGACTCAGCAATTCTCTTGAGCAGAAATAATCCATGTCAGCGATGTGCGGGAGATTTCGCATCAGCCGACGTCCTTAACAAGATAACAGGAACCTTCAGTCGTTATTTCACTCAGTGGCATCAAACACCCCACTCTGTCATCTGCGTCACTAACTTACTGGTGAACCCACTGAGACCCATCGGTAATTACTTAAAGGGGACTTTCTGGCGGACAAAAAAAAATGTGCACTCGATTTTAGATGCATTTTAGCGCTCTGGATTTTCACAAAAGGGATCGCGACAACAATAACAAAAACCTCTGAGCCGTTCTGAATCTACACACATGAATGCAGGCCTCTTCATGCCGTGCGAGTCAAATTTTTTTTCTAACCATACTTCACCACGCTGCTCTGGTGTGTGTTGGTAAAGGCAGGACGGAGGGCACAGGATGGTTTCTGATATCACTCGCCACCGATGTTAACCATTGACAGAAATCGAGCTCGGGTCGCGGCTGGGTCTAACAACGCACTGTGCCAACCACTTTGTAACCCTATTTCATTTTAGGATTACGCACCCTTGTGATACAGAACTGTGGAAAATGTTATTAAATTTCTGCATTGCATACTGCTGCATTGCTAACTATTAATGTGTATCGTTAGTGTATGGTCTTTTTTAATACTGTTTAGTATTGATTGAACATTTTTTGGTCTTTTATTGCATGTATGTATATAAGTTGAACTTATTTTGCATCGTACGTAGCCAATAGTGCTAATCGGGGGTGGGTGGGTGGGTCGGTGGGGGGAAAGACAACAAACTAAACACAAAATCACTTCCAAAGAAGTTCGTTTTGAATGTAAATGTAAAAGTGCATCGCTCCAGAAACTTGCTAATATCGTAAGGAAGAGCGTCCAGACGGCCGCGGAAGCGCATCTGAACGCACGCGATGCAGTGACCATATAAAGTCCACGTGTACAGTCACATTATTGACACAGGATGAACGATTTACATTCGTAGAGGGCATTTAAATGCCACAGCACCTCGTAGCCAGCCTACATTAATCACGTCTCATCTCAACCAATTCTCATTTCAATTGGTCCGGAGCACGCGATGCAGTGACCGTCTTTGCTCGATGGTAAGCCGACAGCCGCTGGAGGGTTCTCCCTCGAGAAGACAGACTTCATTGCCAGTGGCCTTCCGCCTGATTGTTTCAGCTAGCCGATCGATTCTATCGTGCCGGAGAGAACACAGCGCACGAGCGCTACTCAAATGTCCGCCGAGGCAACGGGTCACGAGCCGTAACGGGAAGCGCGTCTGCTGAGTCTCATTTTCTTTCCTCGTCTCTACTTCCTCTTTTGCAGCTGCGAAGGGGCATGGAGGACCTCATAAGTGGCAAGATCGTCCCGGCTCTGATGTCGGCTGTCTGACGAAGCCGTGACTTCCCCAGCTCCTCCAGCTCGACGCATCGTTGCCAGAGCTTCGCTTGGTATAGTTTAAACATAAAGACCCCAAGTGAACTGTTTACGGAACGCGTTTCCGGACGAGGCCACTTAATCACCACACAGGACGAAAATGACTTTGGTGAAGCTGCACAACCACCCTGCAGGCCAGGCAACGTGGTATTATCATCATTCTCGGCCACGATCGATCCACTGCTGGATGGAGGCCTCCACAAGCCATCACCGTCTCTCGCGGCCCTTGAGATTCTATCTAGCTGCTGCACACACACACACACACTCATTTGACTGCTCCATCTCCGTGCCGACGTTAAACTCTATTGGCTGCCACTCTGTTGTCAATCTCGTCATCGAGATTGCCAAAGCCCACTTAATTGTCTCAAAAGTCAATACAATGTCTCCGCCTTGCGTGCATTCTCCTATCCGCTTGTTCCCCTTCCTAACTCTCATCGTAATTCCGAGCAAGCGCACGCCTCTCCACGATCCTTTGCCCACTTTTCAGCTTTCATTCCATTTTTCTTCGTCCGCCTCCATGTGTCTGACTTGTGCGTCACAGCAGGTGACACGCACACAGCTGATTAAGTAGCATTCTCCTTTGGGCAAATTGTGCGTTCCTTTGCATTGTTAAGTTCGTGTTCTTACGAAAGCGCTTCCAACCTCGCTCCCATCCTTGTCATCATTGTCTCTGCATTGCCTTAACACCGTCGTTGTGAAGTTGTCTTGAAGTGCAGGTGGGGCATTGATCAGGCGATACGGGAGATCTGACCACTACATGGGGGTCATCGATTGTTGAAAGTGGATTCCCATTCCCTGTCGGCTCTCTGCGTATGCCTTGTCAGAGATGGCTTGTGTTCGTACATACACAGTATGCTGAGTTTTACTTATTTAATGTAAACATTTGCTTTACCGTGATTTAATAATTTGCCACGATTCTGTTCAAGAATCGCATTATACCAGATGGCCCACTTGTCAGGAGACATCGGGTTAGTTCATTTATTTTGACACTGGCATTAAAACATTCTAATTGTTTATTCTTTAAGCTAATATTATTTCTATTATAATTATTAGTATTTATTTTTCTTCTTCCTGTGGGGCCACCTCAAATCTGTGAAGGAATTGAGAAAACAAAAGATAATTTATGAATGTAAAAAAAAAGTCTCGCGTGAATTTCCAAAGAAAATGCATGCATTCATATTCATGGAATTCAGTTTGAACATTTGTTGAAACATGAAATAACCGTCAGTCATTTGTTAAAATAAATATAACCCTGCGTCCTGACATTTGGAGCACCCTGCTGAAAGTGTTTTGGTTACATTGGTGGTGAACGTAGCACCTCCAGTGACTGTACGAGCCAATGTGAACCCGTTTAGTACGACGTGGAAGCATTGACTCTCACACGCACAGTTCGGTGCATTAGCTTGAATATTGGAATGGAATTTCAACAATTGATTGATGTATCGCGACATGCCTTGTGTATATAAACCACGTGTCTCTTTTTTTACACGTGTCACTTCTGAACACAGTGTTCAAGCCACCGCAGTCAGCGAGCCGAATCGATTTCATAGAAACTTGAGCTACCAATATGTAGATTTATATATTTTTTAATGGAGATTTTTTTTTTTACATATTCACTTTTGCAAGAGAGGTCGCGGAAACTAAAAATGCTCAATAATGTGTGTTTTTTATATTATAAGAAACATATATATGTTGAATTTCTTTCGCACAGTACTAGCCAACCATGCTAATAGAATGTGCGGGGGAAGGACAACAAACACAAAAAGCATTTATAAAGATTTAAAGCTTTCGTGACTGCAGGGATTCATCTTTTTGGTTCTTTCGGTAAAGTCACGTCGAAGGGAAATAATAAAATAATAAAAATAAAACATAATAAAATAAAAATTCTCACGACGTTTCGGCCACTACACAAGCAGCCATCCTCAGGTGAAGAAACAGAGCTGTCGGAAAGACAGCGTCCCATTGTGTTGTGGCCGAAACGTCGTGAGAATTTGTATTGTATTATTTTATATTTATTTTATTTTATTATTTCCCTTCTACGTGACGTTACCGAAAGAACCAAGAAGACAGTTCTAAAGAATTGAGTTTTCAGTCAAGATTCAAAAGTGCTTAGTTCCAATGGCTCCCTGATATCGGAAGGAAGAGCGTTCCAGAGATCCGCAGAAGCGCATCTGATGCCCGCGCGATGCATTGACCACCGTCTTTGTTGGATGATTCACCAAAAACTGCTGCGGGGATGACCGGAGTTTGTGTGATAGTTGCGATGGAATCACCTCGCCAGTCGTGTTGGTTACTGCCTACTTGCTGTTTGTGGCTTTTGGGCCCGTTTTAAAGTTTCAAGTTTAGTTTAACCGGTTGAGGACGCAAGAGACCCCGGATGAGTCTGATTTTGCAAGAGTTGCGGTTGTTTGCCGCCCGTACTGAATATTTTTTTTTTCCTGATGCAAAATATTACACATGGATGCAATGTTTAGTTTTATTAACATGTGTGCATGCCCCTGTTCACAAAATAGCTGTGTATGCAAATGTAATGAAATATACAAAATATACAAACGCGGTTTGTACAAAATAAATGTTTTATAATCGTGATATGATCAAAATAATTGAACAGACGTTTGGGTGATTAATGACACAAGGATTTGGCTTCAATTACAACATCGACATTGGTCATGTTCTTTTCGCAAGTTTCAAATTAGATTGTCTTGACAAATCTAGCCAGCATGTCCGCTTACTGCTACAAAAAACAAAAATGTCACATCTTAAGTCTTCTAAGGCTGGTGACTTGATTTTTTTTTACCAAATCCATGCCCTTTTTTGGTGCTTGCATCATATTGCCCCTTTACCCCCGCAATTCTATGACCTAAATAGTTTCCGATCCTGGCATGCGTTAGATGACACGCATTGCAGCCCAGTTATTCTGAAGCTGCCATTCACAAAATAATCTACGGCAACAAACCATTCCGCCCACTACCGCCCCCATCCGCTGTTTAACCTCCTTGGGTTGGCGGGTGGCTAGGGCTGACAGGGCCTGCACCCCCCCCCACCTCAAACTTAATCACCGGGCTTGCGTTCACACGGACCTGCAGTAGGACAACCTCTCGAAGCCGGACGTGATGAGAGAGAGCACAGGGGTTGCCTCGCTCCGGAATCGACTTTAGGAAACGACTTTCAAATTATTTTTCTCACGTTTAAGGCCCTGAATTAGTGGACTCCTACATATCAACTGTTCATCTCTTTGGTTATTTCGGTGAAGTCACGTAGGTATAAAATAAAATAAAAATATTGAAAAAAATTTTAAAAAAAGAAAACATTTAAAAATATATATATATTTTTTACTTATTAAAAAGTTATTTTATTTTATACCTACGTGACTTTACCGAAATAACCAAAGAGTATGGGACATTGCAGTCACGAAAACGTAAGATCTAAACTAACTGTTCATCCGTGAAAACTAATGGGCATCTGTGAAAAAGAGCTTCATAGATCACCGGATTTCCCCAGTATAAATACATATTCTGATTTTGATCTCACAGATCCGCATACGTTTTATGTTTTTCTGCGATAACGTAGATCTGCTGATTCTGTTCCACTACTCATTATTCCGGAGACCAGGCTTTGATGCTCTGTAGGAGATGGAGCTTTTTGCAGCTCCGTAATTGTGGAATTCCCTTCCTCCTCGGTGACTTAGGGAGTCTCTGAGTCTGTTACATTTTTTTTAAATCGCATCTTAAACCTCACCTGTTTTTACAACGGGCTTCATCCGTGACTGAAGCTTCATGTAAAGCGCCTCGATGCCTTGTGCTGCGTATTGCGCTGTCGAGAGCCGAGTTTATCAGCATTATTTTTTTTGATGACGACGTTGCAATCTGTGAATCCGTGCCCCTTGTACGCGCCCGTCCGCTACGCTTTAGTTAGAGAAAACTAAACTTTAATTTTGTAAATATTTTTTTTTCTGGGTTGAAATGCATTTTCGCACGCATTTTTGTTTCGTATGTTTCAGCTCCCGCAACCAATTACAGGTTGTTAGCCCGCGGCCTTTGGAGTCAAACCATTTCAAGTCTTCTGCGCAATGTCCCAGATGTGCCAGCCTTTTGACTTTGACCTTATATATATCATCTGCTTTAAAGAGTAGTGCACGGCAGCTGCACTGCCTCACGACTTGACCTGAGCGTGCAAGCACGAAGGTCTTCAATCTTACTCTTTGGTTTTGTCGGTAAAGTCACATAGGTAAAATTTTTTATTAAATAAATGATAACAACTAAATTAAATCATGACGTTTCGGACAACGTAGCGAAAGCACAACCGCTTAAGTGTATCGTGATTTAATTTAGTTTTCATTTATTTCATTAAAATTTTTACCCACGTGACTTTACCAAAAAAAACAAAGAGTATGAATCCTTGCAGTCACGAAAGCTTCAAATCTACTCTGCAATCTTCCCTCCTCATTTGGTCTCCACTCAACAAACAGATAAAAAAACCAAAAAAAAATATCCCGATCTTCGTAGCAAATTTTTCGACCCAACCCTACATCATTAATGCGCGTGTCCGTTTACACGCGCATTGATTAACTACCACGTGGCTTTTTTTTGGCTGCTCGAGGATTCTCACCCTTGGATTGTGTAAATGTGCACAATCTGTAGCGTGACTTTGTTTGTAAAGGCGGCTGCGGTGGGGGGGGGGTAACATTCAAAAAAACGCAGAAAGGGCAAAAAAGTCGATGCTAAATAAACGTTATGGAAATGTTTAATGCTAAGCGGAAGTCACGAGCACCGAAGCGGCTCGGGGCTTGTCTGTCGTGTGCTCTGGTCTGGCTCTCACGCAGACCCCCATCCCCCCTCGCCTACTCCCCACCCTCCGTGTGTGCGTGTGCAAGGAAAAGGCTTCGGCCGCTCATTTGCGAACTCTCAGTCTTCTGTACAGCCAACGGATTGCGCACGACGGTGTCCTATCGTCACGCGAAGCTTGTGGATCACGTGCAGAACGCCCCAACGCATTCGATGCAGGTGTTGAAGAGTAAACCGCCAGCGGTGTTTAACGTTGTACGCACGCAGGATCTTTAAAAGCCTTCAGGATGCGGGTGTTGGAATGGGTCGGTACCCCTGCTAGCAACTGGGCGGCTCTGTTACGCGCAAACCAATGAAGCGTCCATAATACAGGTCTTTTTTTGTTATTGCTTTGGGTTAGATCGCGTAAGTGTTAGTGCGGCGTTAAACCCGCCACCACCCGACGCAGCCAAATAGTAAGATTTGTCACGTAAGGGGTCATCCATTGAGTAGGGACGCAAAAATCTGTCAAAACTTGACCCCTCCCCCCCTCCCTGTAGGCACGCGGACTTTTTACCCCCCCCCACCTGCGTACGTACGCCTGACGCACCCCCATCCCCCAATCCTATAGAACGGCCGATATTTAATCAACGCAGACCCGATCAAGGATGAATAAAATTCACGTGTTTAAGCAAGGAGTCCGCCGCCGGACTATCCAACTAATTTGAAGGCCAATGTAGACAAATTATTATCGAGGCTTC